>RJWK010022509.1:0-29834 GCA_004363435.1 Platanista minor
ATATAAACACATAAGGTCATTCTAGGTAAATAGATAAGGTTTTATATGTATATGATATGATATATATATATATATAATGCAGCATGAGGTTTATTCCCTTCTTTCATGAAGTCTGTTTGGTGCCACAGGACTGTAGTGCAGCTGAATAAAATATTAGATTTTCATCTGAGGGTAAGCAGTGCCATGCCCCTGGGGGAGCAGGCAGTAGGAGAGAAGGGTTTGTGGACCTATTTAAATAGAGTAGGTCGCTAAGTCATTGGAATTCCAGTCTATTAGCTCAGTGGGTTCAAGAGTTCACCTAAAGTCCTCACATAATGCTTGATATGTTTTATGAAATAAGAAATGAGTTATGTAGATGTTAGGGACAAAAAAGTTATTTGTCTACTAGTTCACCTGAAGGCATTGTATTCAGCCCTAAGGTTTTCGTCCCATTTTATCAGATTTTACATCAATTCCATAACGTAAAATCAGGTTTTGTATATCAGACAAAATCTGGAGAGGGTAAGCTATAAGAGTTTACATATAATCTGGGTTTTCCTATAGGTTTGAAATTAGAATATTTACTTAAAAACTCAAATATTTTAATTGTAAAATATAATGGTGTGAAATTGGATTTGAAAAATAAAATGTAATTTATTTATCTATTTAGTCATCTAATATGTCTTTTTGCACTGCTCTATTCCAAAAGGATTTGACTCATAAAAATTAATTATATGTGAAAAATTGAGGAGGAAATTACCAAACAGCTCATTAACTAAACTTTATTAAATGTTATTTAGGTGTCAGAAACTTTCACATCCATCACCTCATATATCCCATTCCACAAACTCTGTCAGGCTTATTTTTATTTTTTAAAAGACATTGAAGCTCTTTAGGTGAAGTCATTTACTTGCCCGTTATAAAAAATTAAGTAAATGGTAGAGCTAGTGTTCAAGCCAGGACTTCTGACTCTAGGACAGTTTCCCCAATACTTCCCATCGCTTTTTCTTTAGCTTAGAATCATGATCAAAGTTATATTTTTCAAACTGTGAAAGGATTGGACACAAGACCAAAATTTCCTGGTGAATTAAGTAGAAAAGCACAGCTTCAGTCCATTACCAACATGCAACAGGTCTGGGGTAGGAGGAGTGAAGCAGATGTTCTACTAATGTGTTCTACAAATGTTTTACTAATTTTCCCAGCTTTAATGATCGATTTCACTGTATGTGAATTTCATTCTGGGAGCTGAATCACAGACTATTTTGATTATTCTAAAATAAAGAATATGTGCAAATTGTTATTGACTGGAGAAAAACCTAAAGGCCAAAGTGTTCCCAGAGACAGTCTCAGAACTGTTCAGACCAGGCTCCCTCCAACTCCACAGCATAACTGTTGTTAATAACTTGTCACTCTCAAGCACTGTCACCACACTGTTTTCACACCTGTTGCCTCTCTTCCCAAGTCCAAATCCTGAGTGCTGATACCTTTTAGCAGAGAGCCACTCCTTCTATGTTACTGAGAAATCAGTACTGCTGAGCGGTTTTCCTTCATCCTTCTGCACTTCTAGCATCACCACTGTGGCTTTCAGATGGCTGCTCACCCGTTCGTACCATCCCAGAAGAAGTCTGTGACTCACGTTTTGAAGTGAAAGTGTCTAACTGTATTTGCAATCTCTCTGTCTCCACTAGGACCTTGCTCTGTTATTTATACCTTCTCTCTACCATTTTTTATTCTTTATAAGAAAATACATGGAATTCTAATAATATTTCAGGTCACGTGCAGATCCCCATCCTCCATGTTCTAGTACACTTCGATTCCCATCTCCCTCTTAACTATTCCTGTTTAGCCTCCAAGTACTCAAGTATTACTAATTAGCATATCGTATATGTGTCTGTGTGTGTTTCTGCGTTGCTATGCATGGAAAGGTCTCTTCAGTGACAGACTCATTGCCCTTTGTTTAGATACTATCAATAGTAATTGTAGGCAAGCCAAATGCTGCTTTAAATAGAGTATTAAATATTGTGTAGGAATAAGGATCATGAACCCTGCACACTTGACATGGACAAGTTATTTAGTTTCTCTGTGTCTTATTTTCCTCATTTAAGATGGGGATATTGGTTGTATCTACCTCATAGATTTCTAAGAGTATCAAATGAGATAAGAGTGTAGATGGCTTAGAAGAGCACCTGTCATCTAATAAGCTCTGTGTGATGATGACTGATGATGACGATGATGATGCAACTGACACATTTGTATGGTCGCCTGTCTCTGTTGGCTCTGCATTGTCTGTATTGATTCTCTAGTCCCCACTTTTCCTGAAGATGGGTGAATCATTTAATTTGATGCTGTATAATCATGACTTCAGTTCTGTTTTAAACAAATTACAGTGGGAGGCTGTAAAACAACATAGCTATGCCAATGCTGTCACTGTTGGGAAATTATTTTTTAAAAAAGCATATCCTGGGCTTCCCTGGTGGCGCAGTGGTTGAGAGTCCGCCTGCCGAGGCAGGGGACGTGGGTTCGTGCCCCGGTCCGGGAAGATCCCACATGCCGCAGAGCGGCTGGGCCCGTGAGCCAAAAAAAAAAAAGCATATCCTGTAGATCAGTTTCTATTTTATTGAACCAAACAGCAAATAGTTTCGTATTTCTCCCTATGTAATATCTTGGTTTAACTTTATGACTGAGCAATCCTTGTTTGCTAGCTAAGAGCTAGAGCTCTAAAACACCCACAGTCAAAAATCTGTTAACTTACTCCCTCTTTTCCCCCCGCAAACACCTCAAGGAAGTCATATCCTCTTTCATCTTCAAGAAGACAATGCCTTGCCTGAGCTAGCAGAGAGGTGTGAAATATTTACCCTCTATTTATTATCCTGTTGTCAGGTACTTAGATTGGTCATCTTTGGGGCAGGAAATTTTCTTATTACTCTAATAAGGAACGTAATGTTTTCTTAATAGCGAAAACAGCTTACATTATCATGTTTAAGTGATTTCACAATCTTAAAAGCCTGAGTAAAAGTAAGCAGGTGGTATGGGAAAACAAAAGTAGAAAGAGAGAGGAAAGGAACGAGGCAAGATAAATATAGGGTGATAAACACAGGTGAAGCCAGAGGCAAACATAACAGGCATGAGTTAGAGATTCTCACAAGAGGACATTTGTCAGTGGTGGTGGGGTGAGTAACTAGAAAAGGAGCAAATCTCACTCAGGAATCCCAGGGTGAAATAACTAGTTGGTTCTTGCTTAGAGTCCATCTCTCGCAAAGTAGCAATCGAACTATTGGGCGGCACTACTGTCAGCTGAAGGTTCACCTGGGTGATGATCTGCTTCTGAATTCATCCACAGACCTTTTGGCAGACTCAGAAAATCTACTTCTGACCTTATTCATGTGGATCGTTCTACAGGGCTGCTTCATGTCATGGCAGCGGGCTTTCTCCAGAAGCAAGAATTCCAAGAGAATAAGAGACCGCCGAAGCACCCAAGATGGAAGCCACCATCTTTGATAATCTCATCTCAGGAGTGACATCTCATCACTTCTGCCATATTCGATTAATTAGAAATGAGTCATTAAATGCAGACCACACTCAAGGGGAGGGCGTTGCACAAGGACATGAATACCAGGGGGTGGGATAATCAGAGCCCATTTTCACACTGCCTCTCACGCTGAATTCAACACCATCCCTCAGGCCAATCCCAAACTTGTATACAGGTGACTGGAGAACGCAGGTACGTGTCTGTAGAATGATAATGGTATGGAGGAAAACCTTGTATTTTGTTAAAGTTCTACTCTTCATCTAGCAATTCAGAAGTACGATAGCAACAGCAAAACACGTTTCTTTCTTAGAGGCACACACGGAATTCTTTTTTAACATTGAAATGGAGATACCTGGTATTTGTTTTAAGCTCTCTCAATTTTAAAACATTGGCATTTGAAGAAAACAAGATGGCGAAGATGAGTGAAGCATTGTTGAGCTGTACTATGGATACTTAAAAAAGACACACAACCATAGGTACTTAGCACACCGAACAAACTTAACAATAATTTCTTGGAATAATGTAACACCCAGGAAATATTCAAGGTTCCTAGTTTGCCTCCAACGTACCTGTTTACAGTGGATTTATTTATCCAGGACCCTAATAAGGATCTACCTTATTGATTTAGCTGAGTATATGCTTGCAGCGTACTTTATCTTCCGCATTTTCTGTAAATTGCTCCTTATAACTAGAGGCTTGGCTGGATTCCAATTCCATTATTTGGGCAAAAAATACTTCACAGGTTATTCCGTGTGCTGCTTCTTCTATGAATCAGGAGATGGCATATTAATGAGATTATGAGATTTAATGATATTAAAGCGATCGTTTTGTTCAGGTGTTGTCAACTTGAATAATCCTTCGTAAAATTCTCCATCTTTAACCTAATTACTCTAGCACTGTGATCCCTTTCCAGATGGAGTCTTTCATTCTTTGCGGCAAAATAGGAATTTTCAAATCAGATCATTTCTTTGACATTTAGAGGTTAGAATTCCTCTTTAAGAATACTTTCTTTTTCTCCTCACATATGTGGTTTCCCTGAAATAGAGTTTATACAGAAAAGGCCAGATAAATTAATGAAATTTAAGTTTTAAATTATTTCTGAAATTTCTCGCTTAACTTTTGTCCACAGAAATGTGCAGAGTAAATTTATTTATACCTCAGCAGTTTTTCTAAATAAACAAAGCCATATTTACCACCTACTGGTTAAAATTCCAAAGAGAATCTTTTGCCAATAGCACATATATCTGATTTGAAATTTAATGCCTTTTGAATGAGAATTCCAAAACAGATGTTGGGCAAATTCGTGTGACTAACGAAAATAAACTACCATATCTCCACAAGCATTGAACAGGGATAGCCTTTGGACAATTTTCCTTGGGCTTTGAAAGTGAATTTTTTCCTAAAAGAAACAATCTAAAATAAACACCTCTGAGAGAGTAAAGGAAGAACATACAATTAATATTATTTCTCAATCATGAGAAATGACTATTACATATCAGGTATTTTATATGTTAACTGCATGGATTTTTCAAGACTTGGATCTTTTAACATATGGAAAAAGACAGAATGAAATGTTTGACTTATTTCTATTTCTGAGCTTTCCTGCTATTAAAAGCCTATTTATCATGCCTTTCATAATCTGTGGGAAGTTAAGAATGAATAGCAAAGTCAATCATTTTTGTAGTGTTTTCTCTTTCCAGGATCAATACTTACAAAACAATGCAAAACTGCATGATTAGAAAAAGATGTTACAGCTTTTCGTATTTTTATCTGTATTATTTCTTTTAAGGTAATCTGATTTGCCATGCTTTGTCAGTTTACTTAATGACACCCATTCACTGAGTAGCTTCTATGTTCAAAGAATTGGTCTAGGGCTTGCAAGGATCAAAGATCCACAAGGCGTGATTTTGGGGCATTTTCATAGTGTAGTGGTTATCCCGTTCGCCTCACACAAGGCATGATTGTTCCCTTGAAGAAAATCACTTTCTATTGAGAATCACAGACTTATATGCGCTGTGAGTAATGAACTAGGAGATGGAGAAGGCTATGTACTCTTGGCTTTGGGGCAGGTAACTGAGGGAAGCTAGGAAATGACAAATGTTTTGTGTTACTGGTGAAATAAATGGTGGTGCACTGATATGGAAAAATGAAACTATTCAACCTCACTCTTGAGTGACTAAGTCTCTTGGATGGAAAAGCAATACATTCTCTATTTTGGACTCCTAAACTCAGCCATTAAATACTACTTGTCTCGTTAGTTGACTCAATTGGCTTCTCATATGAAAGAAGAACAACTATATCATTTCCATTCACTGGAAATGACTCTAGCATTGGGAAAAATAGGATTCATTTTTTGAAATCAACAGAAAATCCTTTCCTTTTTGTCTGGGTGACATTTATAGTAATGACGACTTATTCTGGTTTTGGAGCAATTACATTTTCTGATTTTACTTTTTTTCCTTCATCAGAAGTTAGAAGAGTGTAACTTTTCATAGGATTCTAACTTCAGCATAGATGGTTTGTCAGCTCTTCAAATTTATCATTTAACGACCACCAACCAGAATATGAGACTAAAAGAAAAACCTCACACAGAACACAGAATTTGCAATTTGGAGAGTTGCTGCTGCATTAGCTTGCTATGTAACTGTAGAATGCAAAGGCTTAACATCTGCACAATAGCTAGTTTACTACTATCAAGTCAAAAGGCCAAGAGTGGAATAACTACCCAGTTGGTTATTGGCAGAGTGTGAGGGATCAGTATTTTGTAAGTACTCTTACAAGGTCTGTTGTTTACAACCAAAAAGAAAGTAATTGCTGCCATAAAATGTGGTCTCACACAGCTTGGCAAGCCTCTATAAACCTTGGGAAGGACAAATGTATCTGGACCCCATGTCAGTAGTCCTGTGGAATGAGCTTTGGTCGTCCAATTGAAGTAGGCTGTTGATACTGAATGGGAAGTGACTTCTTGTAACTACCCTTTACCAATTATGGATGTTTACCTGAGAAATCAAGACACATACCTGCTGTTTTATTATTCCATTCCCTTCTAAATTGCTCTTAGCGCATATCTGTTTAGCCCAACAGAAAGGAAAAGGAAAATGGGAAAGCATTCCAGTTTGGCCCTTACTTGCAAAGCTGCCAATTGACAACCAGCACCAAGTGGTTTACTTATGTGTTCTGAAGCACCCTGTTAGCTAGTTAACATAAATATTGAATTCTACACACTCTCTCTTCAGCTTGAGATTCATACACGTTATTATTTACAGCCTTGCCTCGTCACTGCAAAAACAAAGTCCTGGTCATGTTCCTTCCATGAAACTAACTTTGATGAGCTTTTAGATTTACTACTTACTCCAAAATGGGCTACAGCTGGAAGTTAACATTAACTCTCTTGAAATATGGTCTCTGTTTCTCCCATTCATTGTGGCTGTCTTTGATAAACAGATTAAAATAACTTGGCCTTGTTCTTAACCATAAAATGGGGTTATTCCATCAGTGTTTGGTCTCGATTCTTTTTTTTTTAATTGATAGTTTTGTAACTCAATTAGATACTGAAAACAATATATATTCTTGAATTTTATTGCTGTTAGAGAGGTTTTTACCCCAACAAGATTTTATCAACAGAGCTGATTGAGTTAATATGATTTGGGTGTTTACTTCAAGTGTCAGCTTTTCGGTTTGCTCTCCCTGCCTCACACTGAAAAGTTCTCTACTTCCTCCACCACTGTATACCACCCTCACCTGCACAATTCAGAAGGGTGGGACTTCTGAATAAACTGGGGTTGTGGCAGAGAGAGAATACCAAATTATTTGGAAGAAAACTTGATCAGATGGGAAGAGTACAGAAAAAAATGTAAGCATCGCATATAAATGGACCAAAAAAATTTTCTACTTTATGCCAATAATATCAACTTGCAAGGAATTAATCATAACAGATTTATGTGGAGTGTTCATAGGTCAGAGATTCTGTAGTTTTCCTATTTTTCTATATTAATTATTTGTCTTTTAACAATCAATCACTATTAATTCAATAGCTGACTGATTTGCAAATGTAATACATAGAGGGGAATTATCTCAAAGACTTATGAATTGCCATGTATGAAAAAATATACACAACTGGCCTGACAAAACTAATAGAGTCAATTAAAGATAAAGCTAATCAGAATAGTATTAAAGTTTACATGAAAACTCAATCTGTTTCTACTTTTGTTTCTACTTTAGAAAGTAGAAATATATTATTGATATGACTATTCTATGGTTCCTTTCTGGGAATTTCAAAGAGCTGCAAGGACTTTTCAAGAAAAAGTAAAACAGTTTTTGAAAATAAATGTGAGCATATGAAAGAAAAAAAGAATAATACCTAGGATAATTCTTAGTGACCACAATTTGTCTTATGGTGCTTTTTTAAAAAAAATAAAACCACTCTACTTTATGAGTCATCAGATTTATTCTGTAACTAGTTTTGATAAGGTCCCACAAAGGGTAGGAGTACACATTCAGCATCCTCACCCTTATACCAAATTGAAAATTACTAAATGGGATTTAGTCAATTGTTGACTTATTTAAAATAAAATAAAGATTTCAGAATAAGATTAGGTTTTGCCTTAGATAATAAAGTACTGTTATCCTAAATAAAAAAATAAGGTCATCTTAAATACAATTTTTTATCTAATTAATTTGTGGGCTTGCTATTCATAGTCAGAGGTACCCTTAAAAGTGAGATTATCAAATTTCCTCATTACCCTATTTTCAGTCACCTGTTTGGGGTTTTTCACTTTATTCAATGGAAAGATATTTAATTTAATGCTTATACTCTCATGGATTTGACCAAACACAGCACAACTTGGCACAAAGTAGATGTTTAGTTAGATTGTGATTGAATGAATAATGAATTGTTGAGCCAAAGGTTAAAATTGGAATTACTATAATAGTTATTACGTTAGGTTTTATGAAAGTACATTGTACATTGCTGTGTATCTATAAAGTAAATTTTATATTTACTTGATTCCTCCAGCAGTTTGAAGATTGTTTTTTGTTACTAAGATATTCCAACAAATCTTTATCAGTGTCAGCGAGTCAAAAGAATGATATAATTTTGCGTTTAAGAAATTGTATCCTGAAATAAATTAGCATACAGAATTTAAAACATCTGGTATTTCAAAAGAGCTAAGTTAACTATGAATGAAATTTTATTAGGTGGAATTTGAAGGTAGGATTATATTTTTGTTTTTATGGGTTAGATTATTCTCTTCCTAAGATGAGTAAAATTGAAAGTAAAATGTTATCTGGCATAATGGTAATTTTATTATGATGGGGAAAATATTTTGTCCAATAATACTACGTTTTTTGGAGGAGAACATAACATTTAATGGTTATTTCATTTCAAGTTTTGGTCATGTTTTAAGTGGATTCAAGAGCTGCAAGCTAAGTGCCGCGTACCCTCTGGTGCTCTGCAAAAATAATTTTACACATTAGATTATGACTCCCCTAGAAATAATGTGAATGAGCTAGTTTCAAACCTGCTGGCTTTTCTAACAATGTCAAATGAATTCGCTCCACACTTGTGATTCTAAACTTAGCATTACTATTAATCAAGAGGAATTTCACATTTTTCCGTTGCCTCACAAATTTTTGTGTTATCCAAGAAAACAGAAACAGATGATTTTTATCTTTCATCCTTACTATCATTTCTCCTTGCTCCGGAACGAGCTCCCAGTTTCCTGAAATACCTTTTACAACAGAGCGGCTGCTTTCTAATTAAGTTAACGTTAGTTCTACAGAGCCACCGTATGATCTGTCTCTTTTACTTTAATGAGTTGATAGATTAAATGTTACCCCTGAGGAGGATTGCAACAGCCAATGGAGTAGACAGGTGACAGATTATCAGCAGTGCTCACACATCACTTAAGTCACAATTTCACTTTCTATAAATGAACAGCCTGAGCATGAAATACAAATGACTAAAAATTAAACTTAAGCTATAGTATTTTGCCCTAAGAGTAATTGGAAGAACCTGAATGTATAGTTATGATTAAAACTATGGATCGTCACACCAAGGGACAATGGCATTTTATGGTATTTCTATAAATTGAATTCAGAAGCCCTGTGGAGTTAGTGTAGGGACCTCTAAAAATAGATGATGACCTTCCACATTAAATATACATATACACACCCCAGTGATTGCTTGATGAATTATTCATCACTGTATCAAAGGGCATTATATATTTAAAAAAGAAATGCTAAACACAAACTTTTTAATATTACCACACACACACTCACACATACACTCACACACGTGAAATGCTATATTGTTGAGTGATGTTTGGGCTGTAGTCTTGATCTGAGCCTTCTGTTCGAATATTATGACAGCTAGCTTTTTCAAATTTCACAAACAAATCTACGTTGATTATTGACTCCATTTAGTAGATTTTGGAAGACCGAACTATAGTTTTAAGTCTATCTCAGATCCTTTGTAGGTTTAAAAAAAATAACTATGTGTTATGTAAACTATGATATTTTTGATCAATTAGAAATATTTATTATAGGAGTCACTAGTAATTTTTAAGTGCAACCTTCAAGAATAATAAATGTCATTTAGATTACACGAAAAAAGAAATTGGGCAAATATTATTGTATTGCCATTTTCTAAAACTGTGTTTTATATTCAGAGTAGTCCCGAATGACTATTTTAAGGCTATACCATTCTTTTCATCTTGATTACCTAGGTCATAATTATAGTCCATCTTGTTATGTGCTAATTTACCCAATCACTTTCCATTCTGGCTGCCATGTTCTTATTCTCTATTAGTTTACCCCTATATGAGCCAGGATTACTGGTTTCTAGTACGTATTTGCCATGAAGTGTTTGTTCATGGGTGGAAGCTGAAAGTTTTGCTTTTTGGAGAATTCATACCAGCCTTTGCACTCTGATGATGTCCAAGATTTTGTGATATGTTTTTCTGAACATAGATGTAGGCGTAGAGTATTTTTTTTCTTTTAACCTCAACCCTATAAAATAAGAGGGAGTAAAAAATAAGAAAGAAATAATTTGCATGCCTCCATTTATAAGATCTTGGGCAATTTTTTTGGGGGGGGGTGTCTCTGTATCTAAGTATATAAAATGAGTGAGTTGGCTGAAAGAAGTGAGATCAATTAAACTAGATTATTTCCAGTGTTCTATTCAGCTAGAAAATTATAGCATATTAAGGCTTGGCTTTAAAATGGTGTGTTTTTGATGTTTATTTTAAAAAAAGAAAGAAGAAGAAGGCAAGAAAGAAAAAGAAAAAAACAACTTTGGATTAGGTCTCTTATGTAACTTAATTCATTTTTATATTTGCTGAATGAGGTCATATAAAAAATGTTTCAAGCTTATGTAACAGGTTCAGAAAATCAATTGTCAGGATAAGTTAGGGTAAAAGAGACGAGGGATCCCATTTCAGGATGTAAGCCTGAGGTGAAGGTGAGCACACAGTTGCCTTAAGCAAGACCTGGGCTGCAATATTGACTGTTGCCTTGAAGTGGAAATGTAACGATAAATTACTGTGACTCTTAACAGTGGAGAACTTTTCACTGCTGAGGAGATGAATACATTAAAAGAAGAATTGGTTATATTTTTAAGGAAAAATTTTAATGGGAGGGAGTTACAGCAGGTTTTAGTTATCTTGGTACAAAGATACCCGGTGATAATTTTGCCTGAATTTGCAGCACTGATTGGGCCAAATAATTGGGTCAGTTAGATGAAGAATTTGATTTCTTTTTCATTGAATTGACTTTCTATTTTAGTGTCAATAGCCAGATTTGGTTTATATTAAATTTAAAGGCAAAAAGAGGTGGAATAGGATGAAGCATTTGTCCCATAAGACGCATTTTGCAGCATAAAATAAATCACGAAAAAGAATCTTAAAATCGCTGCATGATTGTTAATGGTTGTAGTGTATCTAGCAACTTTGGGTTCACATAATTTGTATTAATTTGTATCATCAGGGAGAACAACGGTGAACTGGGGTGTAGAATTAAGTTGGAATTGAAAACTCAGAGTTAGAGCAGACAGAAATAGCCAAAGCTATTCTCTATGTAACCATTGGGATATTGGTGTGAATTGTACTAGGCTTTACAGAATATAAAGATAAAGTGATAACGGAAACCTGAAACATTTAAAACATTTGGTTACATTTACTGAGTCCCACATTTTTACTGTACATCTGAATGCAACTGAAATAGCATATCAACTAGTACTTCAACAAAAAGTTGTAATTTTAAAAATTAGGACAAATATTTGAAATTAGGAGGAAAAAAAGGATAAGTGTTTGGTAGTAAAATAGGAAGCAAACAAGCTATGTGAGTATGAAAGAGTATATCAATGAAACAGGATATTTTGAAGCTGTAAAAAAAAGTAAAGTACCTTTGTACGTGTCAATATGAAAATTGTGCAAGGTGTTGTGTTATGTGAAAAGCACAGTGTGCTCAAAGATATGTTTCGAACGAACCTCTTTATTTTAAAAAACAATATATATTATCATGCTGGTTTATGTATTTTTGAAAAAAAAAAAGAAAAACACAAGAAAATGGTGCTACTAGAGGCAGGCACCAAATTTTCACTTTTTATATTATACCTTTATTTGTTGTTTGAATTCTCTAAACAAGAAATATTTTACTTTTGTTATTTAAAAAATAAAGTGTCAATAAATATTATCTCAAAGGAAGGTTTATGGGCTATTTTCCCTTCATATTGTCCTCAAACTAGAAAAATGTTACTAATAAATCTAAATTAAAAAATTTTAAACCACAGGAAAGAATTTGCATGATTATAAAAACCCCATTAATTGCATCAAGATCTATCTGTGTCTTGTAAGTACTCTTTTTAAGTTAGTCTCACAATTATATGAGGATTTCTTAGGCCAATTGAAAGTTCCAGTAAATTATGCTACACTCTAAAATAAACCTACCTCCATAAAAGCCTTAAAGTTGCCTTCAAATATCAGAGGAATAGCCTTATCAGTACAGTGTCTTATCACAGGGTCTTTTTAAACATACTATGTACCCACCAAGAATAAAGTTCAAACTAAGTCAGCCCAAGAGTTTCACTAGCTAAAATGCTGATATCAGTCTGGCAAGTACCAGAAATGAGTAAAGGGGGGAAGGTTCTAGTTTTACTACCATAAAACACCAATATCCTCATCAATAATATTTAGCCATGTGACATTGATATGTATTGTCCATTGCAATCAACTTCCAAGCTAGAACCAAGAATCATTCATTATAACTTAAAATTACTCCTGCCATTGGTGTATGAAAATTGAATTCTTTACATCACTAGTTAGAACAAAATATTTCTAGCATTGATTGTCAGCTGGAGATTATAGTCAGATGACAGTAATTGTACAACTAGGTACCACTATGAAAAAATAAGTGATGAAACATTAAATAAAAGGCATTCTATTTTTCAATTAATGTGGCTAGAGTTACTTGTTTTTCTTGATCAGAGCCATGAAAATTGTTTAGATTAGCTACATTTTCAGTCCCATGGCTGAATCAGTAGGATTTGAGGTCTCTACTGTCATTCCCTATCCCTGTGACCTCCCATTTTATTACCAACTCCGGTTCATGTACTTGCTACCAACAACCTGAGGCCCAGAAGTTGAGACCCTTCCTCTTTGCGCCAGTGGAGTATCCACTGCATCTCAAATAGAAAGTGTCAGTTGGGTGTTTAGCTTAATTCATTATAAGGAATGAGGATTTCAGGGAAAGGGTTAATTTACTTAACAACATTTTAGCAGGTAATATGATTTCAAGCATAACCTTGTGGCTATAAGGCAGCACACACCAAATACCAGTTTATCCTCCCTAGGTTTTGCATGGATGAACAGAGTCTTATGGCCCACTCTGCTGCACTCAGGGAGGGCTCTTCCTGAACCAAAAGTTGGTTAGATGCTGTCCTTTCCTGGTCTTTGTCTCTCACATTCTGGCTCACAAAGTTCCTGACTCCTAGAAAGATCCATTCTTTCCATTTCTGGTTAAAGATAATTTTCTGAGTGACATTTTGGTGGTATCTAAAAGATGATGGTTCATCCCTTCTGGATCTGAGACTTCTGTTTTCAAGAGGAATGATATGTATCCTGTAGTTAGTTCCGTTACTCTCTTTTTTTTTTTTTTGCGGTACTTGGGCCTCTCACTGTTGTGGCCTCTCCCGTTGCGGAGCACAGGCTCCGGATGCGCAGGCTCAGCGGCCATGGCTCACGGGCCCAGCCGCTCCGCGGCATGTGGGATCTTCCCGGACCGGGGCACGAACCCGTGTCCCCTGCATCAGCAGGCGGACTCTCAACCACTGCGCCACCAGGGAAGCCCCCGTTACTCTCTTATCGTTCCTGATTCCCAGCACATGGAGAAGAGTACCTGCACACACACATCTTTTTACCTCCAATTTATATCCTTGAATTTTGGTTAAGACTGAAATCTTTGCAATAACCTCCAGCAAGCTTTTCCTGGCCTAATATGTCTAATCCAATCAATTTGAATGCTTCCTAGATCATCAAATCTTAGATAATTTTTCTCAACCCATCTTGCATATTAGGTCAACCTCTAAGGTTTTTGTTTTTTGTTTTTGGTCTTTTTTTTCTGTTTCAGTCATTCTGAGAGGATCTGACCTCTATACTTGCCTTCCAGATCACTCACACTTTGATCTGCCATGTTGTTCTTACATCTATCCTCTGTAAAGGAAAAAAATGTTCTGAAGCAGTCTTAAGAAGTGTCTATGAATTCAAGGTTGTCTTTGATCATTGTTGTAGGGTTTTTGTTCACAAACAGTATATTTCCCTCAGGGAAAACAGAAAATCTCTAATGCAGTTGAACATATTTGGAGATAAATATATTGAAAGGATGGCTAATGGAATCAAAGCTAAATAGAAAGGAACTGAAAAGAGAAGGGGTTTAATGAGGAGAAATGAACCCGTAAAGGGTTTGTAGGTCTTCACTAATTCAAGGAACAAAAGTAACTGATAATGAGGGAATCAGAAATTGAATGGTTATGGTACATATTGAAATCACCCAAGGTGATGGTAGTACCGAAGGACGACTCAAAGAAGATGCTTTAATAGTGACCTAGATATTGGGAAATAATAGCAAAGAGGAAGAGTAGGGCTTCCCTGGTGGCGCAGCGGTTGAGAGTCTGCCTGCCAATGCAGGGGACACGGGTTCGTGTCCCAGTCCGGGAAGATCCCACATGCCGCGGAGCGGCTGGGCCCGTGAGCCATGGCCGCTGAGCCTGCGCGTCCGGAACCTGTGCCCCGCAACGGGAGAGGCCGCAAAAGTGAGAGGCCCACGTACCGGAAAAAAAAAAAAAAAGAAGAGGAAGAGTAAAGGGGCACAACCCTAAAAAAAAAACAGAATTAAGAAGGATAGGGCGTTTAGAAATGGTAGTCAGCAGCATTGTAGGGCACCATCCCACCTTCTGATTCTGAGGCAATGGGGTAATGCACAATGTTAGCCGCTTCCTCAGAGAAGGCTTCGGGAGCATAGTCTCCTCATAGTTTACCACAGTTGAAGGAAGTGAAAAAGTGCAGTAAGTTTCTTTTTTTTTTTCTTTTTTTTTTTTTTTGCGGTACGCAGTACGCGAGCCTCTCACTGCTGTGGCCTCTCCCTCTGCGGAGCACAGGCTCCGGACGCGCAGGCTCCCCGGCCATGGCTCACGGGCACAGCCGCTCCGTGGCATGTGGGATCTTCCCTGACCGGGGCACGAACCCATGTCCCCTGCATCGGCAGGCGGACTCTCAACCACTGCGCCACCAGGGAAGCCCAGTAAGTTTTTATATTGAAAGGGAAGTTCCAAAGGGAGCATGAAGCAGAAATTGGATTATTAACAAGAATCTACTAGAGATATTCGTTATGAAAAGACAATTTTTGAAATAAAGAACTTAGTGTGTGGGCTTGATAGCAGATTGAATTTGGCCAAAGAATAAAATAGTGAGCTAAAAAGCAGCTCCAGGAATTTCCCCAGGATTGAGACCAAAAAATAATATAAAGTAAAATAAGAATGGCGCATAGAAGCAGAAATTTAGCCATGAGCTATGAAGAAAGCTCAGAAGTAGGAATAGTACATGAGGGGAAAAATTATTTAGAGAAATAATAATTGAATATTCAACCCCTTCACAAAAAAATATGAGATCTCATTATAAAAGGTAAGTAGGATGCTGAGAAAGAAAAAAAGTGTGCATTCAGACACATAAGAGGATAACATCATTAATGCCTCTGGTGAGAAAAGCAGATACCTCAAAAATCAAGGATGAGAAGTCAGAGTGATACCAACTTTCTCAAGGTAAAGATATACATATTGGTTTTAAATGGTTGAAGGAAAGTAAATCTAAGTCTAGAATTTTCTCTTTAGTTAAATTATTTAGATGTAAGCTAATAAAAATATTTTTAGGAATAAATGCATTCAGAATAAAATTTACCACAAAAAGACCTTCTCAGAAAGAATATTTTAGAATATATTACATCCAGAAGAGAAATAAAGCTAGGTGGAATGCATTAAGATATGGGAAATAAGTTTAGTTATAGAGCTTATTGAAGTTTATTGCTGCCTAATAAACAACGTTTAAAAAATGTATATTCATAATAATCTATAAATAAACTCCAGACAATATCAACAGTTGGGGCAGTGTTTGAGAGAAGGGAGACTGAAGTGTGTAAAAGCAGAAAAAGATTCTTGTCTTGCTCCAGATATAGACATACCAATATATTAATAAGCAGTAGACACTGTCAAAATACAAATAAATAACATAAACATGTATAAGCTCCAAAAGAAAAAATAACAGAAGAAGATATGTCTAATATAAGGCCTGAAAAGCATGAAGGTATGAGAGGTGAATAAAATGAAAAAAATATAGTGTAGAGAATATAAAAATATAATTCAGATAAAAGAAAAACTGAAAAGTAATTACAACAATGTAGAAGGTTAAATTTGTCAATTAAAAGATTTTATCTCCATATTGACTAAAATTCAAGTTCTAGCAATACATTTTCAACAAGAACTATACTTCAGACATATTTACCTAAGAGATACACTTAGAAAGTAGAGATCAGAACGACTGATGATAAAGTGAGGGAAAAAATAAAACCAGAAAAATATCTTTCATAAAATAGTCATAAAATAAATTTTGATATCAAACTAAGTATAATTTAGGGTGAAATATCATAAGAGCAAATAAAGTTTCCTCTCTAATGGAGGATTGTATGTCTCTGTCTATTGTTGAGCTTGGCAGGCTATGGGATTTGCATTGGACAATGGAATAACAGAAATACATATTTTCAGAAGTATGTGTGATAGTTGAGCAGAATCATTAGGAACCATCGCAGTATGTGCCACTTCCTCTTCTTCTTCCTCTTTTTCCTCTGCCATGATGCTGACGCTGCCTCAGATACCCATTATCCTGTGAGCCATGAATATGTGGAGAAGATTTGCTGCCTCCCAATGATGAAACTTTAGTATGAAAGATGTGAGATGTGCAAATGTATAGATTTGGGTTCAAGTAATAGAACTAGGATGTGGACATTGGATCTAGGTACTGTCTTGGATGATTATACCACACACTTTTTCTTGCAATCTGAGTGATTGTACCTTCTCATTCATTAAAAAAATCATAACCTTGGCCGCTCTTAATCTTTCTACCTTCATGTTTTAATTCTGTTGTTGTGCTTCTCTTGCTTATTTTTCAAAGAATGTTATAAAAATAAAATGTGGTTCATATTAAAAAAAATCATAGCCTCCATATTAACTTTATTATCTGATTTGATTTGATGAAATGCTCTACTCTCTAATTGGTTGCATCTCTTTACCCTACTTCCTGATCAAATCCTCCATGTTACTTTACTTAATTCACTGGCCAGGGATCTACAGCGGCTACGTGGAGAATTTCACAGTCTGGAAAGTCTTCTCTAGAGGGTGTGGTCATGGAAGAATGGAAAATTAATAACCTCCTTGAACTTTAACTAGACTGTTTTGGACCTTCGTTTTGTTTTGTTTTGTTTTTTAATTGCTGAACTTCATTTGCAAGGAAAAAGTTGGAGTACAGTTAGAGCATAAAGAATTATGTAGAAAGGCAAGTTACATATTGTAGGTAGTCTACCTATTTAAATGCTCCCTTTTGTCTCCATCAGACCAGTTTCCCAGCATCCGGAGCTTGTTCTGTCAATCAGAAGTTTCTCCCGATGGGCACCTTTTCCAAAAGACTGAAATAATTTGACCTGGAACTTACTTCTCATTGGTTTTTAATTCCTCCTAAGAACTAATCAGAGAGGTGAGAGTCCATCATTTTGGGCTCAGCTATTTTATCACGTTTAGGGATGTAGCTTCCAAAAAAAAAAGAAAAACTAATAGAAAGCAGAATATATCTTGAGGCAAGTCACATTGAACAAATAAAAATTTGTCTTTCGATAATTGTTCACTTTGAACCAAAAGACGTCACTGCATGCCCCCAACACTTATCTATCCTACTTTTTCATGTGCAAAAGTTACAACAACTACATAAGGAAAGTCCAAAAATATAGGCTGATACTACTTTATCTTTTTCCTAGATCCTAGACAACCCCTATGATTTATGAAATATGTGTAGCATTTGGTTTATCTTTCCACTTTCACAAGGCCTCATAGAAAGGTTTCCCCCATTATGCAAAGGAAAGAATGGAGTTAATTGAAACACTCAGTTTAATTGATCATTTGAATGATGTCAAAGATAAACACCCCAAATTTATTTTTCCTAGTAATTTTGTTTAGTCATCTTTATTTTTCATGAATTTCTCTTTTCTTGAATCTCCTCAAAGTTTATTGGCACTCTATCAATCAGTAGCAGAAAACAGAGAACTCATTGGATTATCTACTGGAATGAAGTAGAGGCTGTATGGAAAATAGTGTGGCCCAGACAACCAAGCACTCAAAATAGAATTAAAATCTCATGATAACTACAACCACAATACGCCAAGAAGGAAACAAAAAAGAAATTGTCCCCAGATGAAAGAGGAGGGAAAACAGTGTGGAGCAGTCACACTCTTGGTTCTTTGAATAACTTGCATTATGTCCTTGGGTGATTCACTTAATTTCCTTGCGTTTTGGATTCCCCTCTGTAAAATGAGAGGATTGGACAAAATCAGTAGTTTCTAAATTATGAACCTTGGAATAATTGCACGAAGGCCTTGAATTCATATGCTTTATATACTTCTACAATTACTAGGGTCCAAAATTGTGGTCATGGGACAGTTGCAAAAATATGTTTATATTTTTTAAAACAGTCCTCATTTGGAAAACTTTAAGACACACTGGATAAATGATGTGTGAAGTCTTTTCAGACTATAGAATGCCATTATTTTATGAGTTAGATATCAAGGTGTTGAGGTGTCTGATTCCTGATTGAAAGCTTTCTCCTGAAACTGTATTGTTATTGGAAAGAGCAGTGAGATTGCAGTTAGGACTGTGGTTTTCCAAGCCAGAATTTCATTCATTAACTGTTACCTTAGGCAAGTTATGTAAATGTTTATTTCCTTAATTTGAGATGACTCTTTGGAAAGACCTAGAAAAAGCTTAATGTGTTTGTCAAATTTAAGATGCTTTTATTGGTCAACTACTCTCAGCCATCTTATGCTAAATTTGCAGAGTAGGAATAAGAATCAGCTTTTAGGTCTGTTTATCATTGTAGCTGTTTTAGCTTCTTTTTCTTTTATCCCTTCCATATTAATTTGCTATTCAACTCCCTAGTTATTTTTCCACTTCCAGGCTGATCTATTGTTTGTGGTTTAAGGATCTTTAATACTTAATAACTCCAGCAGTAATACTCGCTATTTTTAGAAGAGAAATAATACAAATTCTTATGAACAGTTAAAAGCAAGCCAACAGATTGCCTGGAAATTGAACATCATCATCATCATCATCATCATTTAATATTATTTTATAGGCATAGAATTTTTCTTTTTCCTCTTGTTTGTCAGTTTCTGAAATACGTGATTCTTTTTTTCTCAGCTCTGTCTTTTCTCTGCGTGCCTGTGTGTAAGTGCTTGTGAGCATGTGCATTTATCCTTCTTTCAGAGCAGTGCTTAGTCAAAGGCTCCCGTTTATATTCTTGTCAGTTTTTCGTTTATCTCTGGGTCCCTGATGATTGACTCCATGACCACTGAAACTGCTCCTGTCCTGTGAGAACTGCTCATTTTGCTGTGGGACCAAAAGAAGTTCGCTTCTTGTCCCGTTATTGGATTTCACTCCTTCTTAACTCATGCCATGTGAGCAGATGCACTCACTTGGAAATGGAAGTAAATGGTTATCACTTGAAACAGAAGGGATTAGGGCTTCGCACATCTGAAGCACCCTGCTTTCAGAATTATTAAGGACTCTCCTTGAAAGTAACAGAGATTCCCCAATGCTCAACAATCTTAATCTTCAATTAACTTTTAATCACTCTTTTAACAATGTCTCACAGACATGGATGGATTATACAAGAGGCCAACTAACTTAATATTCATTGGGAAATATGATTAAATAAAAGCAATTTTTTTACTTCAGTAAAACACATGAACTAATTTAAAGGAAAGGGGAAAAAAGTTCTCTATAAGCTAATAATAAGGAATCAATTTTTCTATATTCGATATATTTGCCTAGCAGGCACAGGATTATTTTGGTAAACTGATATGTTATCCTTAAATGTTATCTGAACTCCAGATTCATATGTCCAAGCTCTTACTTGATATCCTATTTGAATGTTCACTTAACATGTGTCATAGGGGGTTTCTTATCTCTCTCTTCTCCACACTATCCTACTTTTCTTAACATCTTTGACATTTCAGTTAATGGCAGTTCATTCCTCCCAGTTTCAAAGACCAAAACCTTGGAATCATCCTTGATTTTTCTCTTTCTTTTTCACAGTGCACCTAAAGGTAAATTCAGTTAACTCTACTTTCAAAATATATCTTGACTGTGACCACCTCTTTTCACTTTCAATGGTACCACTCTTATGAAAGCTTACATTTTGCCTGGGTTGTTTCACCTTTCCACACATTTTTGCTTATTAGCAGAACAGCAGTCACACCTGCCCTATTAAAACATTAGCCAAACCATGTCACTCTTGTCTGTGAAAGTCTCTAATGTCTTCCAATATCACTCAGAGAATCAAGCCAAAGTCTTCAAGGGCCTAAGAAGGTCTATGCCTCTGGACACTCTCTTCTATTAATTTCCCACTGATAAAGCTTTTGAATCGGGTGTCTCAGCCTTCACTGTACCCTCATTTTGTTACCGAATAGGTCAACTGGACCAGCACCGGGGTCCTAGCCTGGATTAAGACCTGCTATCTCAGCCAGGGACATTCTTTTCCCTGATCAGATTAGCGCAGCCGATAAGAATACCGATGCTGAGACTGGAAGAGCACAAGCTTTATCAATGGCCAAAGAATGAAGAGGCAGGAACCTAGTTCACAGATCAACCTCTCAACCCAATTCGGGCTGAGACACCAAATATGTAGGAGGATTGAACAAGGTAAAAGGGAGGGAACTGGAAAGAATGGGAGAAATATTCATGAGTTATCAGAGAACAGGGCTACGGTTTGGACTCAGAACTGATGCAACTCTCCCTTTCAGTCCTTGTATGGGTTTTTCTGGTTGTTGTCATGACAATCGTTGTCAACTCTCAGGGCTCTGGCGGGTGTGTCATTTAGCATGCTAATGTATTACAGTAAGCATATAATGAGGCTCAAGGTCTACTGCAAGTCAAATCCTCCTCTGTCTTGGACCTAGTTGGCTCTAAATGGTTCTTATTTTTTTTTCTCTTTGCAGCTTCCTCCTGAAGCTTATATGAGAGTAATTGCTTTCTATTTGAGGGAGGGGCAGGGATATGATTCTGGGGCCACAGCCTTGGTAACTATTCCATTTGGAAAGCCAAAATCCAGATTCTCTAGAATTCTCTAGATTCTCTAGAATCTGGGATGTGAATAGTATCCATCAGTTAAATGCAATTGCAGCAATTTAAAACATGGAAGCAAGCGTAGAGGCCATACTCTGCTCTGCATGAATATCTTTAGGAAGTTGCATGGTAGCCTCAGTATCCTTGTCTGCCCCCAGTTCACACAAATCTAGACACTGGTAGTATGACGGTGATAGTAGGAGCCACCGTTTTCTGCTCTCTCCATCACAGCTAAGATGGTGAGTCCTTCAGCTCCTTAAATCAGTGGCAGGCCTCCTTGATTCTCTGTTAAGGTTATATTAATAATAATGTTAACACATTATTCCCTGTATTGAATAATTAAATATTTTGTTCTGTTTGACATACAAAAAGAAGTGTCTGTTTCCTGTGGTTAACTTCTATTGCTATATGCTCTCTTTCTCACTTAGATCTTTAGGAAAATGTCATTGTCTCAGTGAGATGTTCATGGGCCACCCTATGTAAAATTTCACCTACCAAAATACACTTCCTATTTCCTTCCCAAGATTTATTTTTTCTTAACACTTTCCTCATTTTAGTATATAATCTATTTTGCATATTTTACCATCCTATTTATTGCTGCCTCCCCCAAGAATGTGAGACTTATAAAGGTCAGGATTTTTTTAATGACCGCTGTATACCCAGTGCCTAGAACAGTGCCTTGTACATTGAAGATTCTCTGAAAAAAATTGTTGAATGACTGAATAAAGATCATGTGACATTCTGTACTCCCAGTGACTCCTTATGTGTATGTGCAAAAGTGTAAGAATATATATATATATATCAATACACACACTGTTGGTTGGCATGTGCATTATTCATAAAAAGCTAGGTTTCTTTAAATATATTTTGTGTCATGGTGTGAGTGGAGTGGTATTCAGTATTCAGCATAGTTTCTCTTCTTTTTTAAAGGGTTACAAAGCAGTGCTATGTTTCAGGACTATACTGATAAATTGAAACAATAGCTACAAAATCTGAGAAGTATCCTGAATGGAAGAAGGGGTTCATTGTTATGCTTTTTGACCTCAGATTCCATTTTAAATAACATGAGAAAGGCATTTTAGTTTTCCAGTTGACCCCAGATATTTGGTTGGTTTGATCAGGCCTTAAAGATTTTTATTTTGAGCTGCTTAGCTGCATTAAATCTAAGTTTCCAGATTTTTCTGAAATGGTCTCTGTAGCTTCTTTCTTCACTAGATTCAGTATCAAGTAAAAGAGCAATGCAGAGGCAGAATCTATAGGCTCACTTGCCTCCCAGAAAACAGGGAAATTAACATTATGAAATGCAGCCTGCCTCACTCTCATTCTTGTCCTCAGTGGCTGTTTTCAAAGGCCGTGAATACTCCATTGCAAATAATTGCCCCCTCCCCTCCCCCCATCCCCCTCAGAAACACAGACACAAACACACTCAGACATGCACACTCACAGGCCAGCATACAAAAGATGCACCCCTCCCCCAACCACACACACACACACACACACACACACACACACACACACACACACAAAACTATGAAGAAAAATCAATACTTGACCTTTCCAAGCAGTGGAGACATGGAGGCTTCTATTTCTAGTATCTGATTTTTAACATGCAATTCCATATTTGGGATTAGTCAGAAGAGATCAATGGCTCATTTTATTAGTACCAGGCATCAGAGAAGTTGAAAACCTCTCTAAGGGTTAATTTTGGGCAAAAACATCCAAACACAGAAATTATTTTCTGTTACACAGTTGGGTTGAATTGAGGAGTTATTCCTTTCTCTTGTCATACCAGATCATTGGTAATTTGAATTAAAGCAAGAAATTTTGTTCCTAAAGGGCCTTAGAGTTGCTCTTACTGACGTTCTGCTTCTTATTCCCGTTGTTCCCCTAGGTTTGTTTGGCTCCTTAGATAACTTCAGAATCATCTTATATAATTTTTAGAGAAATAGATCCAAGCCTCTAGAATCAATGAAACTGAAAAAGTGAGGAAGATTAAGGGATCTTAAAACTGGCATAATATTATTTTTAGTAGTATCACATAGTTATTTAAGAACCTGTGAGTATTATGGGGCCGTGACACTTTTATTTTGTAAGGAAAATTTTAGGGTATGATTTTTTTTTTTAAGTAGGAAAGTGCTTCGTATTCAGAATAGAAGAATGTAGCTCCCTGCCCTCCTCTCCCCATATACACATTCCACTGCATTGCTTTCAGCTTGCCACCAAAAATTTCAATACATCTGTTCGTTTTGATTAGTTTATTATATAATTTATAGATTTTACTTAAAAAAAGGTATTTTCCATTTCAAAAAGGCAAAGAAAATTGATCTAAAAAAAAAGCATGGTCATTTATTAGAAATATTTAGTTGGTAGCAATGGAAATCCCCTAGATAAAATTATTATAAAACCAGCATAACTTCTTCTTTGTGGAATTTTCAAACTATCAGCCCTGAAGAAATCCAGTTAATGAAAGAATGAATGATTGTGTCTTTCCACCCATCCATTCATTTATAGTAGGCTTTTACTGAAGATTTACTAACTATCCAGTACCATGAAAGAAGTGAAGGATACAAAAATAATGATTCACAGTGAGTCACAGTTCAGTAGGGGAAAAAGACACTCAGTTCCATCATGGCATAATAAGTACAAAACCAAAAAATATGTGGGTACACAGAGAATGGCATTTAAGTTATTTCAAGCTTGAAGTTTTGGTGTACATAATATTAAATTTATATTACCCTCTTTGTTTAAAATTTCAAGGTATCCCTCAACTGAAAGAGATTCCCTTTTGGAATTGTGATTCTTAAACCTCAAAAAATTTTTTCTCTTTTATAAACTGTGTGAAAACTCAGCTTTAACTAAAATGCTGCTAGTACGCATAGGGAGAACAAGAGTTGTGGTCTGTTGTATATTCCTGAGAAGGACTGAAATGAGGCTAAATAAAACAGTGTTTTTCTGTAGCATTGATTTCTTCAGAATATGTAGTTTGATAAGAGTTCGAAGGAACGAGCCAGCTGGTTGTCTGTTACAATACAGCAATGACCACAGTTTCCTTTCTGTCAAACCCAGATTCCTGTGCTTGATGTACAGTGAAGCCAAACAAACTGAAACATCAGAGTCTGGAGCAGAGAAAGGTTTATTGCAGGGCTGAGCAAGGAGAATGGGGCAGCTCATGCTCAAAAGACCTGAACTCCCCAGTGGGTTTCAGGGAAGCGGTTTTTAGAGGCAAAGTGAGCGAGGGGAGTCCCAGGGTGTGTGATCAGCTTGTGCACAATCCTCTGATTAGTTGATGGTGAGGTAACCGGGTGGTGTCACGTGGGTTAACATTATCAATCCTCAGGCTCCAGTAGGTCTGTTGACTACGCACTTATGGTCGTCAAGTAGTTAACTTCTTCCGTTTGGAGGGGGTTTTAGCATCTGTAAAACGACTCAGGAAATGTGGCTCAGATACTGTTATGTAGGTACTTCAGAGAGGAACTAAAGATTCTGTGATGCCATATGGACGATTTACTGTTTAAATTTAAATTTACTGGTTCTCCTGGTCCAAAGCTGCTATTTTTGTCACTACATGTTTGCATCCTTTCCATCATTAATTCTTGAGACAAGCTTTTGTGACTCAGGGGAGGCCTGGGAGATTGCAGCTTTTCTATAAAGAAGTGGTAGGCAGAAGACATTGGAGGAGGGTCCGTCCTGGGAAGGCCCTATAGGGCCCTACTCGGATACATCATGATGAGACAATAGTTTCATCAATTAGGAAATCATCAAAAGGACATAATTTTAACAAGCTCTTTGACATAAAAAAATTCTTAATATGGCCATGCTGAAGAGGTAGTCTAAAAATTGTATTATTGTTTTAATTTAGACTTGCATTATAGCAATATAATATGATCCATTGATATAATTCAAGTTTAAATTAAAGTCCTGCAAATAGAAGATATGCTATTTCAGGGAGTTTAGGATATGCTTCTAAATTTACCTTATTCACAAGTATAATACTTTGGACATTTTGTCAAAACACACTTGTGGAACATTTAGAATTAATGTTGAAGTTATTCATATTTCTTTTCCTTGTCAATTATGTAATATTTACTATATATGCTTAAGTTGCAAAACATAATAAAAAATTTAGGAAACTTCTACTACTCACTCTCCTAAATGTTAATTATTTTATTGCTTTATAAGATTCTATCATATATGTGTGAATATTTGAGTAACATATTGTTTGATTTTGAATGAATTTTACATTTGTAACAATTATATGTTCTATTCTACATTTTCACTCAATATTATATTCCTGAGATTATTGCAGTTAATTATTTTTCATTGCCATATATTTTACTGGTTAAATAAACCACATATTTTATCCATTCTCCAGTGATTGGTATTTAGGATGGTTCCATTTGGAGAAGGTGTGTCACACACAATGCTGTTATGAATATTTTTGTGCATATTTCCAGTAGCATATATGTGGGAATTTCTATAGAGTATGTACTGAAAAGGAAATTTCTGGATCATATGCAATGCTCATGTTTAACTTGATAATTTTTTTTCAAAGATACTGAGGCAGGAGATAGGTGGATCCCAGGCTGAGCAGCTGGAATCTGGCCCCTGTGGACAGGTACTCCGAGATAAAATAATAGTAGGAACAAAAAGGAGCTGAGTCCTGCTTGGATACAAGATAAGGAGACACATATTTCTCATTCTTGAGATCAAGGAGACCCCCCCCAAACTACACATGCACAGAAAGGTGCCTCAGAGGTCAGAGAAGGGAGGGAGCGCCAGGCCATAATATGCTCCTCTTCCCAGAAACCCTTGCGCTGGAATCCATCTTGGCTAAAAGGTGCAAACGCACACAGGGGAGGGCCCTGAGTTAAACCACATATATGGACTCAGAGCCAGGCAAAGCAAGATGATGGGCCAGAGGAAACCCGGAAGAACTGCCCCATATAAGTAATTTAAACTACCCAAAGGCGTGACCCTTTCTCTGAGCCTGCCCCTGTGTGTCTATCCACACGTACTTTTTTCCTCCTCGTAAACACTTTACTTGCTTCACTACTTTCCGTCTATGTGTTGAAATTCCTTTCTCCAAAGCAGAAGAGCCAGGGCCTTGTCACTAGCCACTGGCCCTCGTGGTCTAGTGGTTAGGATTAGCTGCTCTCACTGCTGCAGCCTGGCTTTAATCTCTGGTCAGGGAATTGAGATCCTACTTCAAGTCACTGCAGGCCAAGGTCACCTGTGATCAATACTGTATTCATTTATAATGCTACCATAAAGTATGATACTTCCCATTGATCAAACATTTAATATTGTCATCTTTCATAATTTTGGTCAGTATTTCTAATTTGGAAGGGCACAGGGAAATATTTTTAATCAAAATCATAAAATAGGTAGATGATAGCCACTAATCAATGAAAAGAGGATTTCTTTATATATCAATATTGGAATTAATTTGAAAACATGCTGTTTAATAGGTGGTTATTTTCTCTTAGCAAATGTTTACAAGTACTTTAAATGAAAAAAATTTCAAACTTCACAAACCATGTGAAATTTTAAAAAACTGTAATGAATTTGATGCAAAAACTATAAAATATGACTTCATTAAATGCATATTTTATCTTTTGCCTCTATTATGCATTGAACAATATAGGGAAAGCAAATTAATAGAACTGTAATTTTCTAAAATTTAATTTGCCATACTGTTGTTTCAAACTTAATGTGTATACTCACCATCAACATGAATATATTATGTAAACATTATGATCCATCTGTTTTGTCTGGGCAGAGCAACTAGTGTTTATTTTATTGACTACTGAGAAAATTGGACACCTCTGGCTTTCTCATCTGCTTAAATCAATAGCTGAATTCACAAACCACCTGTTTTATAGAACATACAAAATTAAGGTAATGTAAATATACTTCAAATGTTACTATCTTTAAATGCCATTCCTTTGTATTCCTAACATAGATCTGTATCTTTTTTTCTTTTTTTTTTTTTTTTTGTGGTACACGGGCCTCTCACTGTTGTGGCCTCTCCCGTTGCGGGGCACAGGCTCTGGACGCTCAGACTCAGCCGCCATGGCTCATGGGCCCAGCCGCTCCGTGACATGTGGGATCTTCCCAGACCGGGGCACGAACCGATGTCCCCTGCATCGGCAGGCAGACTCTCAACCACTGCGCCACCAGGGAAGCCCATAAATCTGTATCTTTTAATTAAATAATCCTATCCATTTTGGTAAGGAATTCAGAAAGGAAAAAAACACTTCAATAAAACAGGAATAAAAGTTGGCTTCTTTTTTTTGGTAACATCTTTATTGGAGTATAATTGCTTTACAATGGTGTGTTAGTTTCTACTGTATAACAAAGTGAATCAGCTATATGTATACATATATCCCCATATCTCCTCCCTCTTGTGTCTCCCTCCCACCCTCACTATCCCACCCCTCTAGAGGGACCCAAAGCACCTAGCTGATCTCCCTGTGCTATGCGGTGGCTTCCCGCTAGCTATCTATTTTACATTTGGTAGTGTATATATGTCCATGCCACTCTCTCACTTCATCCCACCTTACCCTTCCCCCTCCCAGTGTCATAAAGTCCATTCTCTATATCTGCACCTTTATTCCTGTCCTGCCCCTAGGTTCTTCAGAACCATTTTTTGTTTGTTTAGATTCCTAATATATGTGTTAGCATACAGTATTTGTTTTTCTCTTTCTGACTTACTTCACTCTGTAGGACAGTCTCTAGGTCCATCTGTCTCACTACAAATAACTCAGTTTCATTCCTTTTTATGGCTGAGTAATATTCCATTGTATAAATGGGCCACATCTTCTTTATCCATTCATCTGTCAGTGGACACTTAGGTTGCTTCCATGTCCTGGCTATTGTAAATAGAGCTGCAATGAACATTGTAGTACATGAATCTTTTTGAATTATGGTTTTCTAAGGGTATATGCCCAGTAGTGAGATTGCTGGGTCATATGATAGTTCTATTTTTAGTTTGTTTAAGGAACCTCCCTACTGTTCTCCATAGTGGCTGTATCAGTTTACAGTCCCACCAGCAAGGCAAGAGGGTTCCCTTTTGTCCACACCCTCTTCAGCATTTATTGTTTTTAGATTTTTTGATGATGGCCCTTCTGACCAGTGTGATGTTGTACCTCATTGCAGTTCTGATTTGCATTTCTCTAATGATTAGTGATGTTGAGCATCCTTTCATGTGTTTCTTAGTAATCTGTATATCTTCTTTGGAGAAATGTCTACTTAGGTCTTCTGCCCATTTTGGGATTGGGTTGTTTGATTTTTGATATTGAACTGCATGAGCTGCTTGCATATTTTTGAGATTAATCCTTTGTTAGTTGCTTCATTTGCAAATACTTTCCCCCAATCTGAGGGTTGTCTTTTCGTCTTGTTTATGGTTTCCTTTGCTGTGCAAAAGCTTTTAAGTTTCATTAGGTCTCATTTGTTTATTTTTGTTTTTATTTCCATTTCTCTAGGAGGAGGGCCAAAAAGGATCTTGATGGCTCATATGTCATAGAGTGTTCTGCCTATGTTTTCCTATAAGAGTTTTATACTGTCTGGCTTTACATTTAGGTCTCTAATCCAGTTCAAGTTTATTTTTGTGTATGGTGTTAGGGAGGGTTCTAATTTCATTCTTTTAGATGTAGCTGTCCAGTTTTCCAGGCAACACTTATAAAAGAGGCTATCTTTTCTCCATTGTATATTCTTGCCTCCTTAATCAAAGATAAGGTGACCATATGTGTGTGGGTTTACTTCTAGGATTTCTATGCTGTTCCATTGCTATATATCTCTATTTTTGTGCCAGTACCATACTGTCTTGATTACTGTAGCTTTGCAATATAGTCTTAAGTCCAGGAGCCTGATTGCTCCAGCTCCATTTTTCTTTCTCAAGATTGCTTTGGCTATTCAGGGTCTTTTGTGTTTCCATACAAGTTGTGAAATTTTTTGTTCTAGTTCTGTGAAAAATGACATTGGTAGTTTGATAGGGATTGCACTGAATCTGAAGATTGCTTTGGGTAGTATAATGATTTTCACAATGTTGATTTTTCTAATCCAAGAACATGGTATATCTCTGCAACAGTTTGTATCATCTTTAATTTCTTTCATCAGTGTCTTATAGTTTTCTGCATACAGGTCTTTTGTCTCCTTAAGTAGGTTTATTCTTAGGTATTTTATTCTTTTTGTTGCAATGGTAAATGGGAGTGTTTCCTTAATTTCTCTTTCAGATTTTTCATCATTAGTGTATAGGAATGAAAGAGATTTTTGTGCATTAATTTTGAATCCTTCTACTTTACCAAATTCATTGATTACCTCTAGTAGTTTTCTGGTAGCATTATTAGGATTCTCTAGGTATATATGATCATGTCAACTGCAAATATTGACAGTTTT
>RJWK010022510.1:0-29834 GCA_004363435.1 Platanista minor
CAGGGGCCATGCTAATCTTCTCTGTATCGTTCCAATTTTAGTATATGTGCTGCTGAAGCGGGCGCACCAGATTGATTTCTTTCTTTTTTTTTTTTGCGGTATGCGGGCCTCTCACTGTTGTGGCCTCTCCCTTTGCGGAGCACAGGCTCCGGATGCGCAGGCTCAGCGGCCATGGCTCACGGGCCCAGCCACTCCGCGACATGTGGGATCTTCCCGGACCGGGGCACGAACCCGCGACCCCTGCATCGACAGGCGGGCTCTCAACCACTGCACTACCAGAGAAGCCCTAGATGTATTTTTGAGGTACTTGTGGGAGGAGGTGAGTTCCATATCCTCTTACTCCGCAATCTTGAATAACCACCCTATCAGAATATTCTGATTTACCTAATTTCCCTCATATTCACCTCATTTTGCTCAAGATTTACGTCAGCTGAATCTATTCTGGCTGAGTCCTATTTTAAAAATGGCATTTTACTGTCTTACTACTCTGAAATAATATTTGTATTTTCGTGGAACCTTCCAAAGCGTTCACCCAAATATTTTGGCAGTAAAGACACAGTGGCCACTTGGAATTAGTGTGGCTCTACCAGGAAGAATGAGAAGCAAAAATCAAAGCAAAACCAAACAAAAATTCTGAATGGGGTGAAACAATAAGTCTGGTCTTTTCTCGATAACCCAGAAATAGCAAATACTTAACATGCAGACCACCACTGCCTTTCCTGGGCCCTTGGCAGACATCAGTAATCAATCATACTGCTCTTTCTGCTAAGCCCAGACAATGGTGGCCTCAGAATCTCTTCAGAAGAGCCCTCTAGAAACTGAATTGTGACATGCAAAATAAGCTTGTGTAGCATTCCTGGCATAACCGAAAAGTCTCCAGTCTTTACCGTTCTCTCTTGTTCTTCTCCCACATTCAGAACCTTAGGGGTATCTTGAAAGTTCTAAAAATATCTGGATTTAAATTTCCTAGTAGGGTCTGTATGTTGGAGTCACAGGGTGCTGCTCTAGTTGTTTCTGTCTCATTTAAAAGAATCAGGCCATTGACTAATGGAAAAGACTTAGGATGATGGGACAATAAAGAAGCTTTGTCATGTTTTACTTCTTTTTTCTTCTGAGATCCATCCTTAAAATGCTCTTACTGGATGCCTGGAAAATTCTCATTGATGCTAAGAAAGAAGCCATCTACTCCTCACACAGCTTGCTATCCACATTAACATGACTCTTCTATTATACTTGCTTCATCAATTTAACTTTACTCTTTCAGAAAAAGCTTGCCCAAGAAAATAAATACTGCAATTAACTTTACTGTACATTCTGAAGATCCATCAACTCTCCAGTAGGGAAAAGCATTAAACAAATTTACATCCTAACACCCTTTGAACATACCTCTTCAAAATTCTCACTATACTGTGGCCTCGATTTCCAAACTACTTTATCATGATTCTTACCCAAATTCTAAGCAAGCTTCCCACATTGAAAGACATGCTTCTCAGTAGACTTCAAATATCATAAACTTCCCCAATCTGCCCTTCTTCATTTGTGAGGATATGAAGACTCTTTGAAGGTAGTGTTCTCACTTCCTACAGTAAGAAGAAATTGTGCTTTGTCGTATCACGTTGTTTGGGTGATATTTTGGGGGAGCCACTCTATGATAATGTCAACAGCTCCTGAGCTGTTCAGGTGAATACAACCAACACTTACTGGGCAATTTCTATGTGTCAAGCACCTGGAATTTTAGTGGAAGGGGCTTAAAAGGATTCTCTAAATCTTCCAACTAGTGGAGGCATACCAGGCATATGAGTACCAAAATGAAGTAATATTATCAGGTGGTTTTTAGAGGAAGAATTAATTCCCACTAGGATATCTCAGAAGACTTTTTGGAGGTGATCTCTTTGAATTGTCACACCGGAACCAGGCTAATATGTCCAAATGGGAATGGAAGTGGGGGGAGAGCATTCTAGACTGAGGCAATAGGAGCCAAGGGCAAAGAGATGGAAAAGGTCAGAGTGTGTCCCCAAAACTCAAGAAGACACGTGGGATGGTAGGAATAGAGGGAAATGAGGCTGGGAAGGTGGATACAGATCAAGCATCATGTACTTGGAATGCCAGAAAGGAGTTCCAGGTTGGATTCTGTATGCAGTGAGTGCACAGGAGGTTTTTGAGTTCGCTCTACGTTCTCACTCTCCCCACCTCTCCCTCCATCTCTGCCTCTCGGGTTATCTGCCTCTATCGCTTGTTCTCTCCCCTTTCCTCCCCTTCTCTCCACTACCTACAACCCCTCCTTTCTCTGGTCCCTTTCTTTTCCCTTAATCGAATCTCCTCTTCTCTCTCTCATCTCTGTGGCTCACATCCTCTTGTTTTCTTTGTGATCTCCAGCATTTATATTTCTCTCTCCACAGCTTGCTCTTGTTGCAGCTTTTCCTCCTCATTTAACACTCTAGTTCTCCCACTGCTATTAGGTGTTTTACTCCCTGTTGTCCCCCATCCCTCAGTCCTGCCTCCTGCCTCTCTTGCCCTCACTCGCGTTCTCTCTCAATCTCTCCCCTGCTATGTGTGTATTGTCTTTATTCTTTCTGACTGCAGCTACTCTTTCTCTGTGTGGTTAGGAAAATGTCACCTTATTTCCAGACTCATGATCCAAAGACAAGACCTCTTTTTTTTTTTTTTTTCTCCTGCAGCATCAAATTGAACAATCTCACAGAAGGGCTCTAGCTGGCCAGCCTTGGCTGATGTATTGACCCCAGGATGGATTACGGCAGCCAGGGGAATGGTTGCTGACAGTAGCAAGGCTTCTTTTCCATGCAGAAGCCTGTGGCTGGCAGCCCTTCCAGAACCACAGGGACTAGGGAAGGGAAGGTTCCTCAAGGCACCAATGCTGGACAGACCAGAAACGCAGGTGTTCACTTTGTGATTATTAAAGTTCCATTTCACAGGTGAGGAAACAGAGTCCCAGGGTATCAAATGTGTCTCCTGGTCACAACCACTCCAATCTGAACTGACTTCAAATCCTTTTCTTAATTTCTTTATGATGCCTTCATTCTCTTACTAATTTTAAATGAAGTGTTTGCTGCAGTCTCTGCCTTGCAAATGTAACCAGTGAGTTTTGAATTCAAACCATCATTTGAATTATGATAGTTGATCTGGTCTGCACCTAACCCTAGCCCACCCCCTTTCTTCCACTTCTTTCCTTTCTTTCTCTTTTTTTTTTTTTTTTTGGTATATTTCTAAGAGGACAGCTGAGGGGAGGCAACCCAACTCTTGCCTAATTAGATTCTTCAGTTTGCATTTTCTTCTTTTAAAGAATAGCATTGTAACATTTCCAAGCGCTGGATTTTTTAATACTGAAGTATCCACCTGCCAGGATGCCAGACTTTGGCTGGGAAGCTCAGTGAGAGTTCCTGTGAAGATAAGACTAAAGAATGGTTCTCTTTACCAGAATAGAGAGTGATGCCCCACGCTGTGCATCCTAATGTCTAGGTAAATGAGCAGCCTATCATATTTCTTATCAAGATTAAAACTTTAAGCAGATGCGGCATGTGTCAAAACAGAAGAGAAAATACCAGGTAACTTCTAAGACATAGAGAAAAGTGTATTTGGTAAACTCTAATTTCTTTTTACATTAAGGAAGAGGTATATTGCTTTTCTCCATTTTAATGTGTCTTTAGTGGATTTATTTCTAAATGTAAAAATAATAAATGCACATTTGAAAAAGCTTGGGAAAGTATATAACAGTGAATTAGAAGGAAAAAACACTAAAAGCTTGAGGATTATTTCTAGGCCTTTTTTTTTTTTTTTCTATAAATGTTTTTACCTGGTTCAAAATATGCTCGTGCTTTAATTTTGCATCATATGTTTTTCAGTTAATTTTACACATAAAGTTGTAACATTCGCTGCTTACTGTTTCATGTCATTCATGTTCTTAAAAAACATGGTTTTTAATTATTGTATAGAATACTGTAGTGTAGTTGTACCATGATAATTTATTATTTCCCTGATGCTGGACCTTGATGTGGTTTCTCGCTTTTCTCACTGATAGGCTGCCACGAATACGTTTAGGACTAAATCTGGTGCATTTTCTCTGTGAGTTACTGTTTATTTCCTACTTCCATGATAGGCGTGTATAGTAGGCATAGAGTCTATAATAGAGTTTTATAAGGAATAGCTTGAAGATGTTATTTATATTCATCTAATTCCAACTCTGAGGCCATGTTCCTCTAATGCTGACAAAAACAGGGGAACATGAAAATCAAGACATTGTTGACACAGGGGAACTTTGTTTCAGACGTTTCTCTAAAGGTCAGAGGCTTATGTAAAAATACCCATCCAGATTTACCAGACCTTATATTTTGTTATATTTGCTTTAGGTATTTTGTTTTTTTAAGAAGCCAAACCATACAAATATAGTTCGAGCTCATTTTTCACCCCACCTCTGCCCCTGACCAGACGTAAATACAGTCCTAGAGTTGGTGAGAATCCTTCCTATCCAACTATCCATATTTTTATATTTTTTAAAAACATATGCAGGTATTAAAAAATGGTAAATAGTGTTCTTTAGTGTACTTAAATTTTTTATTTCACGATTGCCATCTTGTATATATCATCCTTATTTTTTTCTCAATGTTATGTTTTGGGATGTTTAGCCAAGGATCTGTCATTTTTAACTGCTGTGTACTATACTCATTGTATAAAAATACTACAATTTATGTACCCATTGACATATATGGATGGATATATTCCTCTCCTCTTCTGTTTTCCTATGACAGACCCATGCTTAGTGACTGTCTTCATGTGTGTCTCATTTTGATGTGTGCGGTTTTCTCTTGGGTGAGTACTTAGCAGTGGATTTGCTGTGTTAAAGTTCAGGTACATCTACAGCATTGTGATCTTTACTGCCAGCTTGCTTCCCAACGTGAGTGTATCACATTACTTCCTACTGCCTGTGTGTGAGAACTCATCCTTGTTCACCCCTGTTATTGTCAGATTTCCTAATTCCAGCCAATATGAAAAGTATGCGATGCTATGTATTTGTAGATTGAATTTGCATTTCCTGTATTCCTGGTGTGGTAGAGCATCTCGTCCTATATGTACTGGTCCTTATGGTTTCTTCTTCAGTGCATTTCCTTTGCTCGCCCCCTTTTTTCTTTCTGTTGGGTTGTCTTTTACATTTTATGAGTAGTTCACATTTTCTTCATGCCAGTTTTCTGTTGAGTAAATGCCTTTTAATATCTCTTTGCAGTCTGTGGCTTGTATTTTTACTTTATGACATTATTTGGTGTATAGAAGTTTTAATCTTTAAACAAATCCAATTTGCAAGTCTTTTATTGTAACCAGTATCTAAGAGATCCCTTCTATCCTGTTGAAAGAAAACCACATTCTGATATTTTCTGATAAATGCTTTAAGGTTTGCTGCTCCCATTTAGATTTTCATCTATTTGAAATATATTTCAGGAAATGTTCTGAGGTATAAATGCAATTTGATTCTATTTTTCCATACAGGAAACAATTTCCCCAACATCATTTATTGAATAGCAGCATCTTTTCCCAGCAGTTTGCACTGCCACTTCTGTCATACCCCAGTTTTTCGTTTATGTATGGGTTTGCTTCTGGGCTCTCTATTCTGTTCCTCTGGTCTATTTGCCTATCTCTGGTTCAAAAAAGCACTATTTTAATCACTTATAGCTTCATAGTAACTCTTTCTCTCTGCTAGGGAGAGTTCTTCTGACTTGTTATTCTTCAAAATTGTTTTAGATATTCTTCGCCCATTATCTTCTATAAACTTTACTGTCACCTTATCAAGTTCCATAAGAAACTCTAGGATTTTTATCAAAATTGCATTGAGAATTAATAGATTACTTTGGAAAAAATAGACTTTTTAATGTTAGTGAATCTACCCATGTACTAACAAGGAATATCTTTCCATTTATTCAAAATTTTTATATTCTATAATAAAATTTGGTCATTTTCTTCAGATAGGATTAATATATTCTTGGTGAGATTTATAATTAAGTAATTCACAGATCTTGTTACTAGGTTAAATGGGATAATTCATCCTGTTAAATTTTCTAATTGTCTTTTGCTAATGTATAGAACATTCTTCTTTTTTTTTTTCATAATTGTATATCCAGGACACTTGCTGAACTCTCTTATTAACTTTATCACAAAGTTACATTTGAGTTAGTTTTCTGAATCTGTCAGACAATAAAATGCTTTCTCTCTCTCTTTCTCCTCTTTTTTTCCAGGCAGTATGGTGAGTTACATTGATTTCTTTTTAAATGTTAAAACATTTTTGCACAGCTGGAATTAACTCCATCTGATCCTGTTATTTGCTTCTTCATGTATTACTAGAATCAATTTGCATTTTTAAATTGTGGTATACTTAATATAGAGGAAAATTCACCATTTAAACCATTAAAAAATATAAAATTTAGTGGCATTTAATACATTTACAGTGTTGTGCAGCCGTCACCATTGTCTAGCTCCAGAACGTTTTCCTCACCCCAAAAGGAAACCCTGTACCCACTAAACAGTCACATCCCATTCCCCCTTCTCTTTAGCTCCTGGCAACCAGTAGTCTACTTTCTGGCTATATGGATTTGTCTGTTTGGACATTTTATATAAATGGAATCATATGTGGTTCTTTGTGACTGGCTTCTTTCACTTAACATACCATTTTCAAGGTTGGTCCACGTTGTATCATGTATCCGTACTTTATATGCCTGTGTAATATTCCATTGTATGCATATACTACATTTTGTTTCTCTATCAGTTAATGGATGCCTAGGTTGTTTACATCTTCTGGCTATCATGAATAATGATGCTATAATTTTTTTGTGTGCAAGTTTTATTTGAACACCTCTTTAATTCTTTTTGGAATGTACCTAGGATTTGTATGGTAAGTATATGTTGAAAGTATTGAGGAACCACCAAACTGTTTTCCCCAGTGGCTGCACCATTTTGCATTCCCTTGAGCTGCGCGTGTCGGTACAAATATCTTCACAACTTCACGTACACCTGTTATTTTCTAGTTCTTTGAGCATTGTCATTCTAGTGGGTATGAAGCGATATTGCATTGTGGTTTTGATTTGCATATCCTTAATGACTATGATGTTTAGCATCTTTCTATGTGCTTATTGGCGATTTTATTATTTTCTTAGAGAAATGTCTATTCAGGTGTTTACCCATTTTAAAATAAGGTTGGTGGTTTGTTGATTTTGAGCTGTAGGTATTGTTTATATACTCTGGGTACTAGGCCCTTATTAGATTTATGACTTATAAACATTTTTTCCCGTTTTTGGGTTGTCTTACCACTTTCTTGATAGTGTCCTTTGCATAAATGTTTTCAATTTTGATGAAGTTTAATTCATCTGTTTTTTTCTTTTGTTGCTTATGCTTTTGTTGGCATAGAATTAGAAATATTTTGCTAAGAATTTTTGAATCTATCATCCTGAAAGAGATTTGTCTATAATTATTTTTCTTGTAAATTCCTTGTTATAGTTTGGAAATATAATAGGTTGTGCTGGCATCAAAAAAAGATTGAAGTTACCTTCCTATCATTAATATTTTCTAGAAAGTTTTGCAAAATATTGAAGTTATGTCTTCCTTGGATGTTTAGAATTCACTGGTGAAAACTTCTGGGCCTTGGGAGTTCTTGGTAGGGAGTTTTCACAAAATGGATTCAATTTCTTTAAGAGATATTTAGTTATTCAAAATTTCTATTTCTTTTTGTCTGCTTTGGTAAATTGCATTTTTGAGGAATTTCCCATTTCATCCAGATAGTCAAATTTATTGGTATAAGGTCATTCATAATATCCTCTGGTGAAGTTTTTCATGTCTGAAGATTCTGTAGTAATAACCCGTTTTTCTTTAAATATTGTTAATTTGTGTTTTCCCTCTTTTTTCTTTAATTAATTTTGTAAGGGGTTATCAATTTATTAATCTTTTCAGAGAAAAAACTTGTCTGATTTTTCTCTGTGTATGTTTGTATCTACTTTATTGATTTCTGTTTTTGTCTTTATGTCTGTCTTAAGTTTGGTTTGCTTTTCTTACTCTAACTTCTTGAGGTAGATGCTTACATATTTAGATTTCTGGATTTCTTCTTTTCTATTATACACCATTAAGATTATACATTTCCATATAAATACTATTTTACTTATAGCCAACCACTCTCAAACTTTTTAAATCATTATTTTATTGAGAGATAAATCACAAAGCACAAGATTCGCACTTTTGAAGTATACAGTTTAGTAGCTTTTCGTACATTCACAGTTGTGCAGCAATCACCACCATCTAATTCCAGGATATTTTAATTACCTCAAAAAGAAGCTCCATATACATTAGCAGTCTCTCTTCTTTCTTCTTTCCCCTAACCTCGGTCAACCACTGACTAACTTCTGTTTCTATAGATTTGCCTATTTTGGACATTTCATATAAATGGAATCACGATATTTGGCCTTCTGTGTCTTGCTTCTTTCATTTAGCATAATGTTATCATTCATCCACGTTGTAGCATGTATCAGTAATTCATTCTGTTTTATTGCCAAATAATATGCCCTTGTACAAATTTATATCACATATTTTGAGAAACTGCCACACACAGTGTTTTCCAAGGTGCCATCCCACCAGCAACATATGAGGGTTCCAATTTCTCCACATCATTACCAATACTTGCTATGGTCTGTCTGTTATAGCCATTCTATTAGGTGTGAAATGGTATCTTATTGTGGGTTTTGGTTTACATTTCTCTAATGACTAACGATATTGAACATATTTTCAAGTGCTTACTGTTCATTTTTATATCTTGTCAGAGAAATGTTTATTTGAATCCTTTAGCCGTTTTGTAATTGAATCATCTATTCTTTGCTCCTTTTTTTCCTACTTTCTTGCCTTTTTTTTTTTTTTTTTTAATCCTCCTATGGTAACTTTTATTCTTCTATGAGTTCATCATTTGGCAGCTTTTCCAGAAAGGTCTTCTAGAGCAGGGGTCCCCAACCCCCAGCCCGTGGACAGTACTGGTCTGCGGCCTGTTAGGAACCTGGCCGCACAGCAGGAGATGAGAGGCAGGCGAAGGAGCAAAGCTTCATCTGCCACTCCCCATCGCTCCCCATGGCTCACATTACCACCCGAATCATCCCCTCTGCCCCCATCCGTGTGAAAAGTGTCTTCCATGAAACTGGTCCCTGATGCCAAAAAAGTTGTAGACCACTGTTCTAGAGGGTTTCCCATCATCCTATATGTATGTAAACGAACACACACATACATACACATACACATATATAGTGTGTGTACATTTTTTCCAGCTCTATGTCTAATGATAGTTTAACTGTGTAAACCATTTTATCTTGATAATTATGTTCCACCAGCACTTTATTTGTTTATTTATTTTACATCTTTATTGGGGTATAATTGCTTTACAATGGTGTTAGTTTTTTCTGCTTTATAACAAAGTGAATCAATTATACATATACATATGTTCCCATACCTCCTCCCTCTTGTGTCTCCCTCCCTCCCACCCTCCCTATCCCACCCATCCAGGTGATCACAAAGCACGGAGCTTATCTCCCTGTGCTATGCGGTTGCTTCCCACTAGCTATCTATTTCACGTTTGGTAGTGTACATATGTCCATGCCACTCTCTCACTTTATCACAGCTTACCCCTCCCCCTCCCCATATCCTCAAGTCCATTCTCTAGTAGGTCTGTGTCTTTATTCCCGTCTTGCCCCTAGGTTCTTCATGACATTTCGTTTTTTCTTAGATTCCATATATATGTGTTAGCATATGGTATTTGTTTTTCTCTTTCTGACTTACTTCACTCTGTATGACAGACTCTAGGTGCATCCACCTCACTACAAATAACTCCATTTTGTTTCTTTTTATGGCTGAGTAATATTCCACTGTATATATGTGCCACATCTTCTTTATCCATTCATCTGATGATGGACACTTAGGTTGTTTCCATCTCCTGGCTATTGTAAATAGAGCTGCATTGAACATTTTGGTACATGACTCTTTTTGAATTATGGTTTTCTCAGGGTATATGCCCAGTAGTGGGATTGCTGGGTCATATGGTATTTCTATTTGTAGTTTTTTAAGGAACCTCCATACTGTTCTCCATAGTGGCTCTACCAATTCACATTCCCACCAGCAGTGCAAGAGTGTTCCCTTTTCTCCACACCCTTTCCAGCATTTATTGTTTCTAGATTTTTTGATGATGGCCATTCTGACCAGTGTGAGATGATATCTCATTGTAGTTTTGATTTGCATTTCTCTAATGATTAATGATGTTGAGCATTCTTTCATGTGTTTTTTGGCAGTCTGTATATCTTCTTTGGAGAAATGTCTCTTTAGGTCTTCTGCCTATTTTTGCATTGGGTTGTTTGTTTTTTTGTTATTGAGCTGCATGAGCTGCTTGTAAATTCTCCACCAGCACTTTAAATGATACAGGCTGATTGTGTTTATATCAGTGTTATGTCCTTGTGGGTTATAACACTTTTTTCACTTCTCAGCTAGCTTTTAATATTTTCTCTTTATACATAATTTCTGCAGTTTTATTTAAATGTCTATAAATTTATTTTTATTTATCTTGCCCAGTACTCTGTATGTTAAAATTGATAACTCTTGTTTATCTTTTATTCTAGAAAATCCTTAGTGTATCTTCTTTTATATTTCTTCTCCAACAAATCTTCTATTCTTCTGACACTCCAGTTAAGTGTATATTTGTACTTCTGCATCTAATCTCCATCCCTCTTAATACTTTAAGAATTACTCCTTTTTCGCGCTGCACTCTAGCTGAATTCTTTAATACTAATGTCCAATTTGCTGCCTCTCTTTTTGACTGTGTCCATTCCAGAGTTTATCTTTTCCATTAACTTTTTATTTCAGTCAGTGACTAATCTTTATGTCCAAAAGTTCTACCTGATACTCTCATAGAAGTCTTTTCGTTTTAGCTTCATATCTGTTTTTCCATTTTAAGGATGTTTTTGTTTTGAAGATAATTACTTATATGAAAATCTTTTCCAGACTATTCTATAATATTAATTCATCTGGATCGAAAATTTTAAGTTGTTGGCTTATTGCTTACCTATTTACTCTTAGTTTCATTCGTATGTTTTGATTCCCCACCCTCCGCCCCCCACCTCAGCTTCTGGTTTCTATTTTGGTGGTTTTCTTTGACTGAAATGATTTTTTTATCTGAGTTGTCTAGGACCTGAGTCTAGAACTAAGTTTTACATTACTTGCTACGTCTTCTCCCACAGAACAACATCACTGAAATGTTGGATACTTCCAGGTGCTTGTAATGAGGCTGTATCTAATTCTCTTTATGCTGTAGGCAGGAAGTTTCTCATTACCTGTTATGCTGCAAGCTTTCCCCCTCTTCTTTCATCCTTCCTTCCTTAGTTTTAAGCAGTGAGGGTATTGCCCACAGACAGCCTCTGTCTGCTTCTGGTCCTGGGCATCAGCAACTCCAAAGCTTTAGTCTCACATGTTTTGAATTTTCATCAGTTTCTGCTTTACGCTATGTTTATTTTGTTTTAGATATCACTTGATATGTGTCTAGATCAGAGTGTGGGCATTAAAATGTAAGCTCAGTACGTCACCTTGACTGGATGTTGAAGCATAGGAATCTTTGCTGAAGTGGGGGATTCTGGTCCCTGGAGTCGAGCCTCCAATCCCTGGTATGGCATAACATGTTTTGGGAAATGTTGGCCTCTCCTTGGCATGGTATGGTGTGAGGGGTCTGCCACTAGTGATCTCTGACTTCTGTTCCCTTCTTATTAACCTCACAGAATCTCTGTACTCTCCCTTCTTGTTGGCCTCAAAGGCACTCCCTGTACCCTTTGGTTTTTTCATTAGAGTCCTTGATGGTCAATTAAAGAAGCCACCCTTAGTACCTGAAAAGAGTGTTCTGTCCTGGAGGGAAAGATAATATTCATACTCTTCCATCAGGTAAAAGACAGTAAGTACATTCTGTATGTCTAATTCATGGAAGAAAATGAAGAAGAGCCAAGTAGTTGAATGTTCAGTCTTCCTAAGTAATGAAATTAATGACCTGCTGCTCTTTTCTAAGAACTTTGTTTCCTCTGCTCGAGCGCCCTTCTCCTAGTTCTTTGTGTGCCTGATTTCTCAGGAAATCTCAGCTCAGATATCACCTTCCTCAGGGAGGAGTTTAATTCTGTTACTACTATTACTGTTACTGTGTCCAGTGTCTGGAAATGATCTGCATTACATATTTTTGCATTGCCCCTTCCCACTAGATTATAAACTCCATGACGATGGAGGCCATGCCTGTCTTGTTTATTATAATCCCAAAACACCTTGAAGCATGGCCAGCCCTTAGCACATATTCATTAATTACTTGGCCAGTGAATGGTTGGGCTAGTCCTGTCCCATTCAGAACTGGCCACTCTGATGAGAAATAGCATACAGAGCACTATGTGAGATCACTAGATGGGAGGGCTAGTGGAGATCATTTAATGGACGCCTTCATTTTACAGAGGAAGGAGGCAAGACTCAAGGCTTGTCACAGTCACATAACTAACTAATGGCCAGACAGGAAACAAGGTTGATGTGCCACATTTTGAAGGAGCAGTGGTACTTGGGCCTGGAACCCCTTGCACATGGTTGGTGCTCAGTAAATATAAATGCACTGAAGAGACTCTAGATCTTCCTCTGCTGGGTGTGTAAACTGGGGTAGTCACTGAGTCTTTCTGGGAGTCAGTTTCCCCATTTGCAAGATGAAATATGTGTCCTGCTTATTTTATAAAGTTACTGTGACAGTTAAGTTGGATAATTTAAAAGGATTATTTGGCAATTCATGTGAAGACCCTGTTTGGCAGAGGCAGGAAAAAAAAGCTTAAAAGAAAGGTCACTGCCTTTATGCCAACTGTAATCATTGTATAGACAAAGAAAGATTGATGTCCAAAGAGAAACAAGAGCTAAAGAAAGAGTCAAAGGCAAGAAGAAAGTATGAGGAAAGGCTGGTGGTAAAACTTAACATTGTGGTGAAGGACTTGGGCATGGACCCCTTTCTGTGTCTCTGTGGAAATGTTTTTGTAACTCAGAATCTTGATAGAGCTCTCAGAGGAATGAAATCAGTAGTGCAAATTTTGAAACATATGTCAGAGATCTGTCTGGGATACTGTGAACTCATCAAAATGGAAAACAAAGACTAAGGAGTCATAGGTGCTTTGGTTTAATTTATCCGTTATTTATTGGTAACAGTTCCTGTTTCCTGGAGTCATGTGGATGTCATGGGGCAGGCTGGGTGCCTGAGCTACATGGGGTTCTGAAAGGAAATAAGACGGGTAAGTGGATGCTGTGTAGCCATGATCATGGTCTTAAGAGTGTGGACACAGGACTGGATGGGGTCAGAATGGAGAAATAGCCGCTGGAAAACCTGATTTGATCACTAGGAGGTCAGTGGTGACCTTTTTAGAGATCAACGTCATATTAGACCTAGGAACAAAAATAAGACTGAAGACTGTTAAGTGTGCAAACTGAAGAAGTGAGTATAGACTGTTTTCAAGAATTTGGGTGATGAATTTTCTTGAGGTGGGCAGGGTCGAGAGAACACATTTGGGTCTGTACGTGACACAGGAGAGATTTGACTGTGTTGGCAGGCAAAATATAGCAAGGTCTAGGAGAAAAAGGAAGAGGCTCAAGAGAAGGAATATTTTTCCTTCAAGGAAAAGAGTAAACTATACACACAATGTTAAGGAAATCTAAAGAAAAGAACTGAGTGGGGATGGATAAGATTATTGAGATCAGAATTTACTGGCATTCTGTATGAGGGAACCTGGTCTTAGACACTGGTCTAGCTCAGACACAGGTCTAGTTGACAGCCAAACCAATGCCCTTCCTCTGTATCTGTACCCATCGCTCTATGTTTATCTCTTTTCTTATTAAGAAATATCGTTTTATTGGAGAATACCTATTTGGCTAGAGAAGGAAAGATTAAGGAATATAAACTAGTTGTGTCAGATGATAGTGTATGACAGATAATTCACTTGTAAAGAGTAGAGAAGAACCCCTGTGTTAAGTGTCTGTAGTACTGGGGAAGGGATTAATTATCGGGTTCTGAGCACCTTGGTGGGTTATCTATGATGGAGTCTATTATAGAGAGGAGAAGTCAGATGTTGAAGGAGGAATCATGAATTGCAGTGTCATGGGAGCTAAGGAAGGTGGGTTATGAAGCCTAGAAATCATGGGAGGGATGGATTCAAGGTGTATTAAGGCTGTATGAAACCACTTGAAATCAGAGAATAGAAGGCCTAACTTGGCAAAACAAACCTAGAATGTTGAGGCAGGAGGAATTTGGGGGAGCTTGAGGGATGAGAGTAAATGAAGAGAGCAGTGATCAGAAAGAGCCTCCAGGACTGGACTGTATCAATTATTATCCTCACAATTTAAGGTAGCTATCAATTTCGAGTTGTGGTAAAAGTTTTCTCTGGGTTCCCCCTTCAAATCTCTTAAAAAGGGGAAGTGTTGGGCCCTTCCTCACTTGGTCCTTACTTGAAGTCCAGCAGGGGAGCCAAGTTCCTACAATCTTGGTGCCCCAATAAGGCTTAGATGTGTGGTCTGTTCTTTGATGTCAAATCCATAGTCGAGCTCTGTAACCGTCACAGGGCCCAGAAGGACATTTTCAAAGATCTCATGAAAAAAATGAGAATATGTGAAATGGAAGGAGAGACCACCTTAAATCCCCAGGGTTCTCTGTGTTCAGAGGTTTTTTCAAATTTGACCCATTGGTAGACTTGAAGAAATGGACTGAAAATTGAAAATTAATAATTTCTTTGGCAAAGCTTGAAACTGATTTCTGTTTGTCCGTTTTACAAAATTAGCTATTAAAAAGTCACTATACTTAAGATAGTTGAGGAAAACAGCAATCGGCAACCATATTCATATCACCTTAACAATATAACTTAAAATTATTAGTGGTTCCTTTTCATCCGTAACAATAAATACATATATATCTTTTCACAGCTGCAGTTAGCTTTCGTGTAATTATAGGTCTTTTTGACTTATTTTAAACATGTGATATTGTCCTATGGTTTCCAAAATTATTTTAATGTTTACAATATTCCATTGATTGAACGTGCCATGATTTATTTACCTATTGCCCGTACTGTTGGGAAAAAGGCAAATTCCAAATTAAAAAATAAAAAAAACAGTGCAGTAAACAATTTTGGGTCTATACATTTTCCTTCCTGTCGATTATTTGTGGGGTCAAAGTATGTGTTATTAATTCTGTTTTACAGAAAAAGAGCAGATACTAGTGTCTTGAAAAAGTTTATTATACAAACATGAACACAAAAATGATCATAAGAAAACTATAGCTACAGTATCACCATCCAAATAAATCAGCTTGCTTCATTTTCAGTTTCCCTAGAAGCCTTGATTAAGGTGTATACATCATTTTACACACTCAACATTATAATTTGCTTTCCTGTAAAATCCTCACAACTCTTTTAAAGACAGCATGCTAGTCCATAAACTTGAACTAACCATGACCTAAGTAGCCTTCCCTTTCAACTGGTTAGGTAGTGCTGCTAATTTTTCCCATCTTTAAATCCTGTTGCAATGTTTATCACTGTCGCTAACAACTTTTTCCTATTCAAATATTGGTGCTTGGATGAATTTTGAAGGAGGGATTACTGGGCCAAAGGGTATGAAGATTTTTATGACTCTTTAAAACTACTGACCAATTACTTTCTGAAAACATATACCAGTGTCCACTCCACTGCATCAACGCAGAGATGTATATTTGTCTCACCTTTCCTTTTTGATAGAAAAGGTAGGCAAGTTCCTTTGTTTTCCTTGTAAAGCGGTTATTCATTCTGTGTTACATCTTCCAATGTCTTAGAATGGAAAAAAGAGTGTATATTTTTGTTTGTGTGGATTACATGCTTATTATTGGGTCACTTATTTAGTGATGTCTTGATGGTTTTCTTATTAATTTGCATGAGTTCCTATGAGCACATACTTTTTAACCATTTCTCTTATTTACTGCTACTATTTTACTGTTTTAAAAAGAGTTCTCTGTGTGGCGTGGTGTGAGAGAAGCAAGAACTTATAGAATTGCATGTTTGAATGTCCTAGTCTTTCCTCTTGGCAATTTCTTTTGTCATTCTTCCTCAAATCATAGGTAGGTTGCTGGTCAATTTCCTTTTTTTTTTTTTTTTAAATCTTTTCCACGGCTCTTCCATATTATGTTGTAATTGGCCTTTTTACATTTCTGTCCATCTCTAGACTCTTGAGATATTCACGGGCAAGGAGTGTGTGTTATTCATTTAGAAGAGAATAAACATTCAATAGACACTAGATGAACAAAAATATTTAACTCTGATCCACTGGAGGTATTTTAAGGTGGGAATATGAAACTTCTCGCCAGAACAACTGCCGATCAGTTTTCCTAGTAACAATCAAATAATCAGTACTTTTTCTATTGGTTTGTAATGGCATTCCACCTACCTGCTTCCCTGGCACCATGTACACCTCATTATTGTTTATTTCATATCTGCAGCTATTTGTTTCATTGTCACGTTTGCCCACTTGTGAGCTAGATGAATGCAGAGATCACCATCTTGTTCTTGCTCTCTGTTCTGAGGTAAAGAATAAATGGTAGATTCAAGTGGTACACTGATAGAAGATAAATGCACTTGAGTCTATTTCTGGGTTTTCTGGTCTGTTCAACCATTTCTACTTAGGTACCTGGCACTTGGCTAGGCTTAGGTGATAAAATAGTGAGGAAGCTGGTGCAGAGCTTTGTTCTTGAGCCCTCATTCTAGTGGTGTGAGCAGAAGAATTGATAGGTTGCTTCAGTACAATGTAAGCCGTGATAGATGTATGTCCAGGGTTCCCTAAGAGTACAGAGAAAGGGCTGCTCGCTCTGTCGAGAATGCAAGTCAGAGAAACCTTCCGGGAGGGAAGATGTCTGAGCCAGATCTTAGAGGGTGAGCAGGGGTAAGCCAGACAACGACAGGAGAGGGTGTTTTCTAGGTAGGGAAATAATGCCAAGTACAATTGATCTGTATTTTTGTTTTTGAAACTTTACCATCTTCATTATTGCTATGTTGTGCTTTTAAATAGTCTGTTAGGTTTTTATTATTTTAGTGGCTTTTTGTTTGGAATATTCCTTGCCTTTAAAAAAAAATTATTTTGCCTAATAAAATTTAGAATTATTTTGTTTACTTCCTAGGAAATTTCTGTTGGGATTTTTGTTAAATGTGCAAATTAACTTCAAGGAAATAAAAAACAATTTTGGTCTGTTCAGCTAAGAGTTAGTCTCTTCATTTTATATTTATCTCTCAAAATTTTACATTTTTTAGCCTAGGTTACAGCAGATCTCATGATAGTTTTTCTTTATGCATAAATTTATGAATGTATGCATGTATATTATATGTAAAATATATGAGTTAATGTCATAAAAGGTATGTTTTGGATAGAATTTCCTAAATAAAACTATTTTACTTTTACTTAAGAAACAAGCACAGATGTTTGCTTTGTTAATTTGGGCTAATTTCAAATTGTACATGATTGAGGTTTTCTATTTTTCTTATAAGGAAATAACATGTTGCTATAACATTTAAAATTTTATATGTGTCTCAAACTTTTGTTCTCCTGTTTTTCAATATTTATCAGCAGTTTTGTCTTAGATTTTTGCTTTCTACTTTTTAAGATGTAAAATTTAGAATTATTTAGGCCGTCTTATATTTATTACTGATATTTGCTCTTTAGTTGATTATTCTGAAATCTTAAGTTGAATGCTTTGTTCATTTATCTATGATAAGTTTAAATGCTTTTATCATGACAGAGACTGCTTTGGGCAAATTGCATAATTTGTAGTGTTTTTGATTCTTTAAATAGGCTGGGTTCCTTTCTCAAATCACTAATTACTTAGGGAAGTGTTTTTCAATCTGAAATTCCTAGGGTTCTATGTTAATATAAAACATACCGTCCATTTCTGCTTTCAGAGAATATAGGCGGAAAAGTTTTTCTTTAATGTTTTCATTTTGAGATTATATTTCTTTCTTTTATATGATCATGGGACAAAGAGACGTTTCTTTGATGCCATGTGTAGGGGTGTGTGTGTGATTATTTTTAATGCTTTTCCAACTTGTAAGTTATAAGATAAAAGGCAATTATGTTTGTCAATTTTTTCCTTATTCTTATACTTCAAAGTTGTGGATTTTTGGGTTTTGTTACTCTCCTGTTCAGTATAATGGTTTAATTATGTATAATCAGCAAGACAGGAACTTCATCATTATATATTATTAATCATAATCGCCCCTAATACTTTTTACCATGAAGTCTGCTTTAAAATATTGATTTTCTTTTTATTCAAGCTTTATAGGTTAATTTTTGCCCACCAAGTCTTTCAATGCAATTCTTGACTTGGTCTTTTAATAGATTAAAACAGATGGTTTAATGTTATAGTTTCTACCTTGATTTAATATCTATTATCCTAGACATTGCCATTCCAAAATCTTACTTCCAATTAAAATATGCCATAATTTGGAAGATCCTATTCTCACATTTTATATACCCATTTTACATTCTAAGAGGTTCCTTGAAATATCTCACAAGGATTCTATCATTATGTTTAATTACTTGTGCCAGGGAGTCTCAAAGGCTGATCTGCTATTTCTCCGTTGATGGGTTAGGAGGGTCTTCAGTGGGGGCTGTACACTGATCCTGAACCACAAACGTTTTGTGTTATTGAGGATAATTAAAATCAGCATCCACAGACTAAAACTAACCTGTCATTGGACCTAATTGGAGAAGCTAATTCATACATGCTACTCACAAGCTTTTTCTGAAATGTGTTTATTTCTCTGCACTCTGATCCCCGTTCCCCAGCTCTGTATCCTGGGCTCTTTTCCTTGGATAAAGTGGGGCTTGGTTGCTAATTGAACTACAGAGTTTTTACATCTTTTTCAAAGGAGTCAAGTTGGAGGAAATGTAAAAGTTGCTGATTTATACCTATTTGCCTGTTAAAAAAATTTCCTTCCATGGAGGAAAATGAATACAGCTCTTTTTTAGTTGCCCGGTATTTCATCTGTTTTCTAATTTTATAGTAACAATTATGTCAATTAGTTTGACGCATCAGTAACAGGCTTTCCCTCTCATTATTGTTTCTTTATCATTTTAGCTCTGCTTCAACATGTTTTTCACCAATGCATCTTGAAAGGTGATTTCTCTGATTTCTTTCTCTTTGATTTAGATTTTTTTTTTTTTGGTAAGTTTTCCCAAAAAATGAAACCATGCATAAAATTATGGCATCTTTGGAGATAAATTGCACCCTGCCTGTGAAGAAAATTTTTGTCATAGCCTTTTACCTTTGAGGATTCTGTAATGTTGCTTCAGTGTCATTTGTAGTCAGGAGCTAAATTTGACAGGATGTAGCCTGTGGTGAAAATACGATTTCAAGGACTCTACAATTAGGGTATTGTGTGGAAGAGGACGAAAACTGGACCAGGGATGGGCAACTGGCTTAAAAGGTGGCTCATCCATAGGCTGACGAGGAATGCTAAGGTAGCCTGATGAAAAATATTTTACCTGATAAGAGCAAGCAGACTGGCTTCTTCACTGATTTAGAGACGGGAGTGGTAAACTACAGCAAAAGGAGCCTGTCCAGGTCTTTAGGAAAGCAGTAGAGGATGGCTGTTCCCTTACCTTCATCAAGTGCTGGGGACTCCCCAATTCCAGGCCGTGTATTACCTTATAATAAGCTCTCTTTTATAAAGCAGCCTGTGTGACTCTCTTCCTAAGAACCACAGTGGCTTAATTAACATGTTAGGCCACTGATCAAAGAGATGCAGAAGAGAAGTTAACCTGAAAATTTATTTCTGCGGCAGAGTCAATAGGAGTAACTGATTTATCAACTGTGAAAGTGGAATTCCCTAAAGAAGTGGACAAGGGTGCTTTCCTTCTTACCAATCATTATTTTTATTAATATATTTTACAAGACTGCAGTTGAAATAATATTAAATACAAATTTTTTTATACAGAAAGTGTAATAAAGTTAAAATAGTTCCTTGTAATTCATAGCATTATTGCAATGCTTACAAAATTTTTGCATAGAGTGTGCAAGGATCGATGTTATTCAAAACAAAACTAAAAAGCTCTTCTTACATCACACCCAAACCCAGAGAAAAACCACCAAATCAAATAAAAAAATAATCCAAAGGCTGAACTCAAGTGCTTTATGGGAATGGGGTTCCTTTTTCAAAATCTCCGAGCAAATGGGACTTGTATTGACTTTATTTTTACTGGGTAAAGCACCAGAGTCTGGCTTCTCCAGGAGTGCATTTAGCCAGTGCAGTGATGGACGGTCCCCTACCTTTCCCTTCTCAAACACGACCTCTTTAAGAAATGTGTCTCTGCTTCTTCGTGGCCTCAAAAAGAGAGAAACTTGATTGGGGAGGTGATTAACAGATGGTAAACTCTGTTTCTCCCCATCACCAAACACTGGATATAAATTAGGTGAGTTTTGTGTCCACCCCAAATTCAGGTTTGCCGACTCTTCCTTCTACTTGCCAGGATCTCTCCTCTCTACTAGGGAACCTGAGTGCTGGCTCTGGTGATGTTAGTTCCATGAGACCCTTTAAAGGTACCCCTTCCTGGTTTGCCATTTGGACACATACACCAGTAAAAGAAAATCTCCGAAAGACTTCCCCTGAAGCAGGATATTTGACATTTTTTAGCTCATGCCATTACTAAGGTTTAAGGGGTGGCTGAGCCACAGGAGCATGACAGGACCCTGGTTGGCACTGGGGTTGACTGTGTTAGGAGCAGTGAGGGGCTGTGTCCACAGCCCTCCAGGGGATCAGACATGTGCTGTCGAGAAAGCACAGAAAAGCAGGTTGGACCCCACCTTCTGCTGCTGTGGTCACTCAGCTCTGGGTGGGGGCAGGTTGACAGCAGGACCTGCAGGAGGGCATACTGGTTTAACCTGTTTGGATGGTCCCTGGCTGAGTTAATTCTTCAAAACGATTTTCTCTTTTCACTCTTAGAGATCAAACCCTGATCCCTTGGCTTAGAAGATGAAAGTGCCCTAAAGCCACCAAGTTGTAAGGAACTTCAGATGCACTCATCTTCTCCCTCAGTCGTTGGAATGCCACAAACTTTTTTTCTGAAACTAGGACACCAAGTGTCAAATGTACAGGTTCAAGGTTAAAGGGCACCACTGTTGCAACAAGAATTGGCAGGTGGGTCCCCTCTCCAACTCAGATCAATTGATAGTGATGGCCTGAGCGCTTTGGTGAGAAAAATTCTGCACATGGGGAGGGTGATAGGCCATTAATGATGGACTGACAAGGTATGAGGTATGGGACTCAAATGATTATCCCACAGTGGCCAGCTTGGGTCCCGAATGCCTAATGCTAATTGAATTCTTTCTAGTCCTATTTTCTTGTAGGGAAATAGGGATAATCGAGTTCCTTTCTATTTATTTGATTCTTTCCTGGAGTCTTGCCACAACTAAAAGTAGGGAAGAATAATAACCAAATGGTATCAAAGACCTCACCTAAAATAAGACATTTGTCTTTCGAAGTGAGGCATAGTGGAAGGAGAGGCATGTGAGCAGAAATGCTGATTTGTTTAGCCGCAACTATAGATCACTGAGTATTAAAGTTTTCTCTTAAGGCTGACAACCCAGGCACCTTCAAATTTGTAAGGACAAGAAGCCTGACTTACTTAACAAGAATCATAGACCAAACTATTTTCTTTTTTGGTTCCAGATTCTATCACTCAGACAGATCTTCTATATTTTCACCGTAGGTTCTCTCTCTTTCAGTACTATATGCTGTCACAGATGAGAAACGATAGAAAGAAGGGAGATAAAAGTTTTATAGCCTGATCCACCCAAGAAGGACTATTCTAAAAACTGGTAGGAGACACTTCTTAACAGCTCGAAAAATAGTTTGACACGTTGGTGACTTCACAGCATAGTGGCCTGGAGTTAGACCTGCATTCCAGCTCTGCCGTTTTCTAGCTAGTGGCTTTGAGCAAGTTTCCCAGCCTTTCTAAGCCTCAGTTTCCACATCTGTAGGTTGGAGCTATAATGGAACCTAACTCAAAGGATTGTTTTGAGGATGAAATAAGTGAATGTGTATAAAACACTTAGCACAGTGGCTAGTACATAGTAAGTGCTCAATGAATATTAGTTAATAAAATATTATAATTGGAGAAATAGAATCCAACTCTTGCCATGTCTCAGTATAGGCTTTGGGTCCAAGGAGACCTCTTCGACCTTATGCAAAATTCATGGGTGTGATTCTTTTTGAGGAGAAGTTTCAGAACTTTGCTCAGATTCTCAAAAGAACCTAGGACCCCCAGAATGTTAGGACCTCGTGAATTACATGAATATGGGGACTAAAGAAGCACCAATGTCTTCTTTGTCAACGAATATCATCTTCCTGCCCTCAGACAGTCCTGTGCTATACTGCTCCTATGTAACCTCATGGATCAGCTTGGGATTTAGAGAATCTGAGCTCTCTTTGATTTCACCAAAATAACCCAAATGTAGAGAAGTAGCCTGCAAAGACAGTGGAAGAAGTGGGACTACTAGGCGAGTCTAGGAGCGCAGAGTAGATTTTATGTAAGACAGATGTTTCCTTCTCTCTTCTCCCAAAGAGGGCAGCCTCACGCTTGTTTTATTTATCTGACCTTAGCTAATGTTCAGCGATGAAGCAAATCCCTTCAGTCCCTAGTGAGGGTGTCTGAAGGCCTAATGAGGCATTTTGGAACACTATTCTGGCTTCCTATTGCGACAGCTGGATTTGGACTCTAAAAATACTTCTTGCCTATAGCAACTTTTCCTCTGTTCGGTTGCAAACCTCACAGAAGTGGAAATGATATTACTACTTGTTGGGCAGAAGTTAAGGAGACAGCATTGCTGTTGGTATGTTTGAGACTGTTCACTGATGGATTTAATAACATCGTTAATGCTGTTCCGACATCACACCTCCTGTTGCATCCTATTGGACAGCTCTTTTTCTTTCAAGGGAAGATGCTAACTTCCTACTCTGTTGGTATGTATAAAAGAAAGGGGCGGGGGGTTAAAACCAAAGAAACTAGCCCGTGGAGCATGGGTCACCCCACATGGGATGTTTTCTTTTATCCTTGTGCTCTAGCAATGCTCAGAGGAGGACCTCCCACAAATAATTCTTTTCCCTTTGCCATTCAGACCTGTCTTGAGAAATTTCAAGGACTCTATTATGAAGAAAGCTTTTAAGAACCACAGAAATCACATTGCTTTTGAAAGTGCTAATGCGTGTGGTGTGCCTTGCCGGCTGAAGCAGCGGCTTCAGAGTGCTTTATCTCTTATCAGTGGTTTAGCTTTGTGAATGAGAAATTCTAGAGGCAACTGGGTAATTTTATATTCTGATTACCACAAAGAAAGAGATGCATCTGACATCCCAGTGCAGTAGCTTTGACTATTTTTATTTATTTATTTATTTATTTACTTTTGGCTGTGTTGGGTCTTCGTTTCTGTGCGTGGGCTTTCTCTAGTTGTGGCAAGTGGGGGCCACTCTTCGTCGCGGTGCGCGGGCCTCTCACTATCGCGGCCTCTCTTGCTGCGGAGCACAGGCTCCAGACGCGCAGGCTCGGTAGTTGTGGCTCACGGGCCCAGTTGCTCCGCGGCATGTGGGATCCTCCCAGACCAGGGCTCGAACCCTTGTCCCCTGCATTAGCAGGCAGATTCTCAACCACTGCGCCACCAGGGAAGCCCCAGCTTTGACTATTTTAACGGAAATATGTTGGGACTAGGGGAGCCTTCCAAGGAGAAGAAAGTGATGAAAGACCAAAAGAAAGACATTCTATCTTTGAGATAAAAGGCCTGTTTTCTGTGGTTGTTTCTTTTATTATGACTTTTTCCCCCCACCTGCTACTGGGGCGCCATGCAAATGTATCCTTCTGGGAACTGCTTTGTTATCCTTTTTGTGCCTAAGATTTCCTGGAGCAGAGGAAAGAGAGGAAAGGGGTTTTGTTTACAACTCACTTAAATTAGATTTTCACCTTTCAGAGAGCCTTAAAAAACAAGGATCAATTACTTAGATGGATATTTACCCCCTTGGTCTAAACATCGGGCTACTTTTTGCCTAAAATAAACAAAAGCAAGATATTCTCCTGTAGCTGTTCCTGTGAAAGGCCAATGTGATCCTCTTTTAGTTGAATCCAGATCAAATGCTGAAGGACTCCTTTAACTAATGTTGATTAGGGTCTGGTAAATGGTGGGTATTTTTATTTAAAAAAAAAGAAAAAAAACACCTTTCCTCCCTAACAGGAATACTCATACTTACAAAGAATCATTCGTAACTCATGCTATTTTAACAATATTAAATATGAGTATAACGCTTTGGATTAGCAAGAGGGATGCTGACTGAAGGGACAAATCTCTGGTAGGAACCTGCCTTACCACACAGAGGCAGTGATGCTGGAATTCAAAATAGATCTTTTTTTTTTTTTTTTTTTGTAAATCTCCTACACCAAAGAACAAAGACCCAGATCCTTGGAAACAACATCAAACTGGCATTAATCTGGTCCCCGCCCTCCACAAATCCCAGCAACAGATTCAAGAAATAATTGTACATTTTGTTGTCCTACATATTTTCAGATGTTCCTTTGAATATTTCTAATTATTTGTTGGTCCCAGCAACCCTTCAGGCCTGATGTGGTTGTAGGAAAGCGAGTCCTCTGTGGGTGTGAATAACCGAGGTGATGGATGCCAAAAAGATATGTTAAGTCAAAAATATTCTTCAGGGGACCATGGAATGGGCATCTTTCTGGAATATGGGAAGGTGAGATGAAAACCTCTAGGCAGAGATTGCAGAAGTAGTCTCTTCAGGACAGAGACTCAAAATCAAAGGACCCCTGCTTCACTTCTTGTCACACAATGATGCTGACTGAAGGAACCCCCTATATTTATATATGAAGGGTTCTAGGAAGAACCTTTTGGAGGATCACAGCTTTCCTCTTCCACTAAACCCTTCCCTAATTCCATCTTCCCTGTTTCCAAGAATCCTGTGAGCCTGCGTTTCTCAGACAAGTGGATCTCTTTTACATGCAGTGTAAGGCGGACCATCTTTTCTATAACCACATATCTGTATTCCCAAGCAGGCATGGAAATGTAATTGCTGTCGTCTGCTTTCTCTCCTGCTGTGTCCGACACAAATGAGGCTACAAATGACTTCTATGTCAGGAGTCAGCAAACTTTTACTAAAGGACCAATTAGTAACTATTTTATGTTTTGTGGGCCAAGAGGTCTCTGGCACAGATATTCAACCCTGCTGGTCCAGTATGCAATCAGCCATACATAACAAGTAAGTGGACGGATGTGGCTGTGTTATAATAAAACTTTATTCACAAAATCGGGTGATGAGTCCCATTTGGTTTCGGGACCAGAGTCTGTTGACCCCTGTGCTAGAGTCAAGCCTCAAGCAATCTTTGGTGTATGGTGCTGCATATACAATGGAAATCATCCAAGGGGAAACTGACCTAAAGGAAGTTAAAAGCCAATTCAAGTTTATAGGCTCTGCCTCTTGGGTAACAGAAAGATACAGCTTCGTATCAAGTTTCCACCTGGACTGATGTCACCAAAAGGGCTTTTGAAAACCTCTGAAGACTAAACTTTAACAACGTATTGAGCAGATATCCGATAGAAGTAGTTGCTAAACATATCTGGAGATCGACTTTTAATTTATAAAACTTTTCTGAGAATATTAATGTACTGGAACTTCTAGAATATTGAAAATTCATTTAAACTCTGTTATGCCACCCACTGCTTAATATACTGAGAGATGTGATTTTCTAGAAGATCTTGTATATAAGATTAGAAAGGATCTCATTTTTATAAATTAAAGGTATCAGATTTTAATGTAAAAGAGTTTTTTTTTTTTCCCCCAGAATTCAGGTAAAACTTTTTCTCATGACCATGGACAGGTATTCTAGTTGGAGGAAGTTGGGAGAAAAAAATGTACACTGAAGGACTTAATATGCAATTACTGAATTCTAAAGCCCGAACTGAAATACATAATCCACGCCAAATTCCTGCTCATTACCTGGTATACCGTAGTCACTTAGCACAAATGAAAATCAGAATTTTATATCATGTGTGTCCCCATAGGTGCTTGAGTTCTATTCTTGTTTGCTATTATTCTTTTTATTCTATTTGTGATCTGAGTACATTTAGGATTAATTTTTGCAAGTGGCATCACACCAGTCTTTTTTATTGGCATAAAATTTCCAAGGTGCTGATCTCAGACTTTAATTTAACGATTAGAACAAAATTAGATGGAAGAGGTTCGGGGAACCTTCCGTTTCTTTGTCATCCTTAGAATATGTACTTGAGATGACAAAATGCAAAGATGGTCTGTCTGCTTAAAAAACAAACAAAAACCTTTGTCTTCAGGTATTTAGCCGCAAAGGACCTTATAGGTACTACTGTTGATCTGAAAGATATGGGGTAGATGCTCCCAGTCGCCAAGGAGGGCCTTTCCTGGCTTGGAAAAACTCTGGGTGTGGTACATGCAGATTCTGGCGGTGTGATCCTACAGGATATAAGTAATACTGAACCAGAGCAATTGGATATCTCTTTAGGGTTTTCCTTTTTAGACCCTAGTGCTGCACACTAAGCAATCTTACCGTCTCACCCTCGAGCAACCCAATTCTTCTGTACGGATATTAAGCAGGAGTGACTGGAGGGACCCTGGGGTCCGGAAGCCAGCAGGGCCACTGGTCAGGCTGGAACCATCCCTCCTCCCCCCTACTTCTAAGTGACTAAGCAACACACAGCTTGCTTTTACCTTCCACATGTGCAAAACTCAGCCCAATGCTTGAGTGTCATCTCAAAAATACCAAACCTCTTATTCATTTCCTGTGGCACATCTCCCCTCTGCTTGTGAAGGAAGAAAAAGCAGAACCCTGTTGAGGAAGAAAAACCAACAACAAACAAATGCCATTCAGGCCTACAAATATGACTTCGTTTAGGACCGTGGGGCTACTGCTTGCCAAGTGGCATCCAGGATGGTCGAAAGCAGTTACGTCTCCCTTCCAGGCGCCTCAGCGTCCACATCTGTCAGCCACTTGGTTTGCCTAGCAGCTTTTAAGATGCCCAGTCATTGTGAAACCCTTCCCCTCCAATCACTCAAAATAAACTACAGGTAACACAAGATATATATAGGATGTGCTTCTCCTTGCTGAGTGCATTTTGTCGTAAGGCATAGGCACGTATCCCCCTCTTTGAACAGAGATGGTGTAATCCCCTGTCCCAGCACAAGAGCTGGCCAGGGTGACCCTGGAGCACGATGATGAAAGTGGGGTGATGGGAGGTAGCTGATGGCGGGAATTAGGGAGCTGCTTCCGCATACGGGGGAGTGGGTACCGCTGGGCCCCCGGCGACACAGTGATTCTAATAGAGACACTTGACTCAGTCTATATTAATTTTCAGCGAGCATTTCTGGGGGCATGTGGTACTTTAGATCTGTGATTCTTGGGTCACTGTTCTTAGAGAGAACAATGGTCAACTTAGGAAAATGAATAGCCCAATACTGAAAAAATACATAAGAAGATTGAAGCCAGACAGTTTGTGCATACCTTTAAAAGTCAAACGCATGCCTCTAAATTACCTACCAGTCCCCAGAAACATATTTAAAAATAATTTGGTTTCCTTCGCCACTCTTTGATTTCCGTCTCCAAATAGCTTCTCTTGGGGGTAGGGGTTCCACTCTTAAAGACTGGGGTTGACGTGATCATTTTGGGTAGGAAGTCTGTTGGATAAAGTCAACAGGAGTGAGGATGTAACAGATTTTGAGCCATTTTTTCACTTCAAACAGAGACCTATTGCCCATTTATTCATAGTCTGTCAGGCCATCGAGGAGCTTCTAGCCGACTGAGGAGCAACTGTTTTCCTATTTTGTGCTGATTTACAGCTCCTGTTTTGACTGTGGGATAATACGTGAGTTTGAAGGAAGTAATAAACTCACAGGAGTTGGGTGAGCCTTTCAAACTTTGCTAAAATCCATCTTCCTAATTCATCCAACCACAAAAGCCCAATACATTTGGATGCAAAAGTAGCACAGCCATGTTGAGCTCCTCTGTCTGACTTCTACGGCACTGCCCCATCCCTAACTTGAAGGGGGAGAAGTTGGCCAGCTTCACAAAAGCTAATAAAGTGTCTGCTTTTACTACAAGGGTCTCAGCCCTTGGGTGTGACTTGCAAATTCCCGCCATCACTGCCTTGTAATGACACTAAAGGAAAAGACAGGCTGTTACTCACACGTGTAGGTGAATATTCACTAAGTGTCAATAACACTGTGTGATTCTGCAGGGTCTGGGGAATTTGGGGCCCGAATTAGTGTTTTGATTTTATCATGTATGTGGTGGGGTTGGGATGGCAATGATAGTGGATATCACAGGGTCACCCATGGTTCCTTTTGTACTGAAACCTCATTTTATACAGAGGATATATATATTTATTTATATATATTTATATATATTTATATCACCCACACACACGCAAACTCACTCGCACACGCACACGCACGCACACACACACACACACACACACACACACACAAAAGGTCTTTGATAGGCTTTCTGTGTTCTAGTAAAAATAGCTGGCAGCCAGGGTCTAAAGCCGAAAAAGGCCTGGATGCTGCCGACAATGTCCACTATGCATCGTCTCTCACAGGCAGACACTCGTGTGTATCTGACAAGTGGAACCGGTTCCTGCCTGGGACAGGAATAATCTCCCATTGGCGCAGACACAGATCTCGAAGACCTTCTGCCTTGTTCCTGTGGGCGTGTAGGATCCATGAGGCAGTCTAGGTAGTTTGATTTTCGCAGCATCTAACTTAATCTGAAGAGAGGAAACAGGAAGGAAGAGTTAGAGCCTGTCATTTATCCTCATGACATTCCGAAACAGGGGATGAATGTTCAGTTGAAATCAAACGAGCACCTACTATGTGTTTAGAATTCTTGGCACTGGGAATTCAGGGATGAACAAGACAGATAAAGTCTCTACCCTCCCAGAAGCTTGTATTCGAGCCAGACAGCGTTTGCACTGGCAATGTCATGTATATATTAGCATTTCGTAAAAGTGAATCATGTAGAACGTGAATGGATTCCTAGAGTGAAGTAAATTTGGAAATGACAGGGTAACAGTTTTCTTTAGTATGGGACTTCTCAGACCCTAAATACATCTATGTGCATGGTAGGCCTTCAAGAATATGCGGCACTTCCAGTCTTAAATGATGGTCAGGATTATAACTGGTTCCTCCAGTGTCCACATTCTGATAGCTGGAATCTGTATCTGTGATGTAGTCACTACTTCTAAATGTGTGTGGTTTGGAGTCTGCAGCTGTCTACAGAGGCAGTTTTGATAACTGAAAGCTCTATCTGACTAGCTCTTGTAAAACAAATATAGCACATGCCAAACCAATCAAAAGGCAGGCTTGGTATACAGAGGCAGGTGGAGACTGATAACCTGTAAGTAGATATGGAAGGTGGAATAGAGTTTTGCTTTAAAAACACATTTTTTCTCTTTTCAATAAAATCTTAAGTAGAAAAAAATCACTTATGAACACGATAAAGCCACTTTCAAAAGTCTGCATTCGAATCATATTTTCTTTGGGGATTTGGCTTACCTTGCTTGCGAAAACACGAACAGCTATTCTGTTCACCAAGGCGGGACTGTGTTGGGCTAAGAGAATGAATGGTTGCAGTCTCTCATCTCTTAGCCTCTTGCTGCCTAGTTAAGTTTTGGCTTGTTGTGATTTGGGATAGCTGTCAGATCTGACTTTTCCATTTTCAATGAAAGTAGAAACAATGTACAC
>RJWK010022511.1:0-29831 GCA_004363435.1 Platanista minor
TTTTTTTTGCAGTACGCGGGACTCTCACTGTTGTGGCCTCTCCCGTTGCGGAGCACAGGCTCCGGATGCGCAGGCTCAGCGGCCATGGCTCACGGGCCCAGCTGCTCCGCGGCATGTGGGATCCTCCCGGACCAGGGCACGAACCCGTGTCCCCTGCATCGGCAGGCGGACTCTCAACCACTGCACCACCAGGGAAGCCCTGTAACTTCTATTTTTGTTCTTATTTTCTTATGTACAGTATTGTTAAGATTTATCTTGTGACATTTATACTTGCACAGTTTTATGTTTAGGGACGACATTTCAGGAATTATTTATGGCTATAATGTAGCTTAAGGTTATTAAAAGTCTTTGGATTTTAACTCTGTCTTTTACTCTATTCACTATCCCTTCAGCAATGTGCTTGTCATCATTTGAGTAACATGCCCTTTATATCTTCCTTGTGATTATTGATGACCACATTGAACTGGACAAGTCCAAAGAGTGATCCCTGTGTCCTTGCACACAAGACCTCCAGCTAGCTGACATCTTCCTCTGAGAAATAATAGTAAATTAGACAGTTCAATTCAGTGTGTCAGATCTGCTTTCATCTAGGCACTGGTCAGATAAATGAGTGAAAGTTGCATAGTCTGGAGAGATGGCTCAGGACCCTGCCCACGCCTGAGAAGGTTTCTAGACAGGGTCAATGCCTTCGACATGACTATACATGAGACATAGTAATCTGTGTACATACTCAGAATTCTGAGGCCAGTCTGTCTGATGGTGTCTTGACTTATCCTCCATGCCTCATCTCAAAAATGAATTTTTCTGGGAGTCTTTCCTAGCCAGTAGGAAAAAAGGCTTGGTTAAGTGCCCCATCTATGTACTCCCATAAGACACTCCCCCTTTCATATAGGAGGTCTTATATTTCATTTTAGCATCATGTTTTTAATGTCTATATTTCCTGCATCAATATGATGAGAAACAGAGTTTTATTTATCTTATCCACCAGTTGTATTTCTGGTTGTTATAACTGTGCCTGTATATATTCAATAAATGTAAAGTGATATCGCAGATTCATTCACACTACCTTCAGATCAATAAAAAAGTGTGATTTCTTTATTTTTATGACTTATCTGATGTCCTTGAAGAGCTACTATTCTACCAGTTGACAGCCAGATTTAAGACTGTATCTGAAGAATTTCTCAAGCATTTTTCAAGTGTAAGTCCTCAATTTGTTTAGTATCTAATGCCCTATCAGGGCTGGTTTGAATAAGGTTTTTCAGATGACTCACTGTCTTCATTTCATACACATCACATTTTACCATCTTCTCCCTACAAGTGTGCCTAAGTGTGTAAAGAGTTTCAGTCCCCTTAAGCCCTTGAGAAGAGGTGGTCTTTCAGACTATAAGGGTGACATTTAGTTCCCACCCTTCTCAGAAAAGTGACTGATCTAACCCATTTCCTGTACTGGCTGACATGGATAGGATTAGTCCTAAATGGTTTTGAGAACTGATATGTTTGTTCCCTCAGCTGAAGTCCATTGTCTCAGCTACTTGCTCCTAGTTCAAAGGTCTTGTTGATGACGTCCCCTTTGTCATGATCCCAGGCCTCTGAGATTTTACCAGTCTTCTTAGAAACCTGTATACCTTCATTTGAATATTCAGATATGCCTAGGGTTTCTGAAATCCCCAGGGAACCCAGGGCACTTCCTGAGGCTCCTCTACCTTTCTGTCTCCAACAGCTTCTGCTCTATCATTCTATTATGACTTACATGCACTTAAAAGCTTGTGGCTTTTTCCTTTGAATCCCCAGGAGGCATGACTCCAGTTGTCCCCTCCCTACTCACCTGTGACCCAGCTTCCTCTGCACACACCTATATGGACATTTCAAATGACTCATCTCTTAAAGCTTAACCCCAAGTATGGCTGTGGGTGGAGGACCCACGATGTTTCATCTAATTTCTACCCCAATCATCCGTCTTCCTCTTTCTATCCTGGGTATATAGAAACATTTTTACCTAGTTTCTTGAGCTTGCTATTGACATACTAACTTAAATAAATCTCCCTCCCACTCTCCCACCATAAAACTTGATTTTCAATACTACCATATTGCTGAAGAGGTCAGAAATGTCTTCTCTGAGATTCAAAGCTGACCTATGACATATATTTTGAGTCAGACCACACTTCTCCTTTCGCCTATAGGGAAATAAACCTTAAACCTCAGCCTCAGAATAGGACATTGCAAAGAAATGTAATTAAAGAAGATACTGAACTGCATTGGATAAAAATGTACATTACAAATGAATGGATAAATGAGCAATGTGTTTTGAAGCTTGAGTCACATCCTCTGTGAAGGTCTCTATGAATTCTAAGGAAGAGGAACTTCCTCCTCTGTCCTTCAACATTGTCCTGATGCATGCCTCTGTTGTACAGCATCTCTGTTTGGTGTATTAGCTTATAGATCTATCTCCTCCATGAAACTGCAAGTCACTGGGTGATAGGAAACTCATTTAAATCATCTTTGAATATGTAGAAGATAAGAAGCACAGTTCCTGACATATAGTAATGACTGATAAATATTTTACAATGTGAATATGAATTTGAATGATTAAAGGCATTTTTTTTCCCCTATTTGGTTGTGATGACAGAAAATTTTACTTCCACAGACATTTGGCCAGTTAAATGAGCTGACACATTAGACATCTGGCTATGCAGAACTCAAATCAACATAATTAGATTGAAATGATAACATTAAGTGGACTTATTGGAAGATCAATCAGATAATACATATACAATTTATTTTTGATAGGAAGGAGTCTTTGTCTATCATTCTTTGTTATATATATTTTTATATGCAATTAAAAATAAAAAGGAATTTATATAACCTATGCATAATGGTGTCATGTTGTCAAACCCAACCTTTGAGACCAAGTGCATTTTCTCTATCAAATGCATGTACTCAGGCTGCCAATTTAAAGCTTAAGGGAAGCACTCAGTTATAGCAGAAAGGCATGCCTCTAAGTGAGCTGAAGCCAATCAACCAGTTTTAAGTGATTTAAAGATAATTTATTGGCATCCAATTCAGAATGCAGCAGTGTTACCAAGATCCATTTGTCCAGAATGGTGGTGAATCTTCATGTTGCTCAGCTCCAAATGACAGATTCATACTCTTGGAAGCTGTGCTGAAAGAGAATTAGAATAAACTGGATGAATGATGAAGAGAACGCTCAGTGCTGTGGCAGGAAAGTCATGGGAATATGGGTTCAGTTGGTACTGTTTACAGATCAGAGACATATATTTTTGAGCTACATCTACTCAGTGATGTTCCAAGGGCTACATACAGTATCAAGTGATCTACTTACTCTCAAAATAGAGATATGAAAGACAGAGGGATTAGAGTCTCTGATTTATTTCATTCTTCCCAATGTTATCTTCAGTAGATTAAGGATGACTGATTCTGATACACTGAAACAACTAGTTTAGATGAAGTGATTCTTGAGACAGAGCGATAAGTGATGCTTCCAGCTGTGCACTGGGAAAATACTGATGATACTGTGCTCTGGGTTTCAAAATGTTCATTCTGATAGATTTCATATATACTTGAATCATGCAGGAAAGAGAAAAGCTATGTGAAGTCTGTATTAAATGTCACATTTGGAAAGTCAGTCTAGCATTTTTATGAATATACTTCTTACTAGGAAATAAAATAAAAAAGGAAAAAATATACACTACAGCTTGAACAAGGCTACTTCATGCATTACACTTCTATTTTTTCCCCAATATTAAGCATTTGTTAATTGTTTTTAATTAAATAACCACTTGCAAAATGAGTTTTCTTGAACCATAAGGGCTGTTCTTCTGTCGCCAAATGGGTTAAACTTTTCGCAACTAACCCACTGTGATATGACCTCCATAGTTTAATTTCCACATGATAGATCCCCTCAAAAAAAAAACCTTCGTAGTGTGTCTTAGCAATTCAGTTGAATAGTAAAATGCCCATTAGGTTGATACATTGCCTTTATCTTTCAGTACCAGGAAAAATGAGCTCCCTTAAATAATTAGTATAAGCTCCTTTTATCAGATAATGAGAATTACATAATTTATCATGTTTCCTTTTTTTTTTTTTTTTTTTTGCCATACGCAGACCTCTCACTGTTGTGGCCTCTCCTGTTGTGGAGCACAGGCTCAGCGACCATGGCTCATGGGCCCAGCCGCTCCGCGGCACGTGTGATCTTCCCGGACCCGGGCGCCAACCCATGTCCCCTGAATCGGCAGGAGGACTCTCAACCACTGCGCCACCAGGAAAGCCCTCATGTTTCCATTTTTATTCAGGCTTCCAGAATGTAATTAACTAAATATAATGGCCAAGCATGATAACTATTTCAGTATATATTGATGTACCTTTTCATATTCTTTGATAAAATTTTATTTTTTTAATCTAATATCCTCATAGTAAGCTTAGAGTCTTAGAGCATATATTTTAATTATGTTGTGAGTAGCCAGTTAGATGTGGATATGATATTTTTCAGTATAAGGACAGTAACTCAATCTTCCTGAATAGACACATAAGCCTTGAAGGAAGTCTTGATGGTTAGGTCATGGAGAGATCATCTATATAGACCAGTATTATAGAGGGAGCCAAGGTTTTTAACTTTGATTTGTGGGTGGGCTCTCTAAGTAGTAAGTCAAAGATATTTTCCATGGCAAACTATTTGTGAAGACATCTCAGTAACATAAGTAGAACTGTGAGGACAAAATTGAAATAAGTAATATAGCAAAAAGTCAAAACAGTTTGCTGGTCAAGTCTCTACATGGCTCACTTTGCCCTACTACTGCAATACACCTTCATTTAAAACATATGTATATCTTAAATCCTCTGAGCAAGACACTGCCAAAGACAACCTTTCCACATTTAGGTTCTTAAGGAAGAATTAAACAAAAAAATTACCAAAATGTATGATCCAGATGTATAAAATTAATTAATATTCAGACATTTTCTTCTCATCAAAAAGTAGATATTGGACACCATGAGCAATTCACTTATCTAACTATTCATGAATATTCAAAATTATATGTAAGGAATGTCCCCTTAGTAAAATATATTTTAAAATGTCAGAATATGATATTGAGATATTTCTTCAGATTCTTAATTATGGAGCTTTTCTGTGTAACATTTGAATAATATGTTTTAAACAGTAAACTGTCATTTTACACAAAGATATTATACTACACATTTTCAATAAGAAATTAACATGAATTACAGTTATAGTTATGTTGAAGTTAGTGTCAAAGGAGGTCATTGGATGCATAGTGTTTGGAGAATACACTCTGTTTGTAACATGGACAAAGATAAAAGTCTAAGTTAAACCTCTGTAAGAGAAAGCAGTTTGGAAAATAATTAATATTGTATATTTAATTCTTGGGTAGGATAATGTGCTATGAAGTCTTGTGCTATCCAAAGACCATAAAAGTAGTTATTCTGGTATATTATGCAAGAATCAAAATATGACATATATTTTTAAAAAAAGAAGAAGAAAAAGAACATTGGTATTCATCTCTTAAGTGGAAGCCTCTTTTTCAACATATTCATCACCTTCAAGAGGTACATATTTTAAAGTTTATCACATAAAATATGTACAGTTCCTTGCATGTTATTATACCCCAATAAAGCATCAAAATAAATTCATAAATACACACAAGTCAAGGAAAATCCAAGCCCTTAAAACCAACCAACCAACTAAACAAACAAACACAAATTATTCTCTGTTGGCCTCTTAGAACAATAGGTGGCGCAATTAAACACACTTTTATATTTTATACAAATATCATTTTACGAATAGTTGCAATGTTCAAATGTTATGTTCCACCTCACCAGAGTCAAAAAATGTCCCCAGTACTCTGTGTGATGGCAATTCAGGAAACTGGTGGTAGCAAGTCAAATGCTCTGTAGTCACGTGCCACTATTTGAAGTCCATTACTCAGTAGTGATTTTTCTAATGATTGATGAATACTAAGTTTGTATCCCCATATTTGAGATGTTTTAAAAAATATAATCATTGATTTTGAATTGCTAGGCTCATTTATCCCTCCCTAGTGACTTTAATTCATTTCTAAAAACTGATGTTTTATTAGCAATTGGCCCTTACCCCTTACACCTTGTACTCAACCCATGAAAAGTATTACCAGTATTTTTGCCTCTGTATCTTTGGATATTATCTTTTATGTGCATGGACCCCCTTTTCCACACTGTAATCCCCCAGTTTCAAATGTTACTTAATTTGAAAGGTAATTTGTTCCTGGAAGATAGATTGTCAACTTATAAACCATGTCTCCATGCTCTGTTAGTGTGCTTTGCATATATACATCTGTACAAGTTACATTTTTTAAAGGTATATTTTTAAACTAACTGTATTTATTTATTTTGGTCTTGCTGAGTGGCATGTGGGATCTTAGTTCGCTGACCAGGGATGGAACCGGCACCCCCTGCAGCCACTGGATCACCAAGGAAGTCCCACAAAACACATTTTGTTGTTAATTATTGTTTCAGAAATGTATATCCCATGATAGAATGTGACATCATCAGGGTAGAGAACATATCTTTTTATTTTATCTTCTTGTTTCCAGAGAACAGTATAAATGTTTATGTATTTAGATACAAAAAGAGACATCGCCATTAACTTGAAGTTCTGGAAAGATTTCACGATGGAAGTTATATTTGAAATTACCTTAACTTTTAAGGATGAGAAGAATTTGGACTGGAGAAGATGAAGTGTAAGGGAATTCTTAGGCAGAGAAAATGGTATAAACCAGAGGTCCTTATTAGTATGTACTATGGACCCCAGTGTGATCCCCAAAATTCTTCCAGGGGGTTTGCAAAGTAAGAATTATTTTCATAATAATACTAAACTGTTATATGCCCTTTTCATTGTGTTGACATTTGCCATGATGGTGCTAAAGCAGTGGTAGGTAAAAAAGCTAGTGGCATGGCACAGATCAAGGCAGTGGAATCAAAATGTGCTCGTTGTCATTATATTTTTCTCTGCCACACAGTTAAAAATAAAACACAACAAAACTGGACTTCAAAATGACCAAAATAAAAAAGCAAAAAATAAATATTGTAGTATTAAATCTCTAGCCCTGAGTACATATCATTTTACTATTTTGTTTGACAAAATAGAAAGCACATATAAAGCAGTTCTGTTGAAGAATAAAGTTTTTTTTTTCCTTTTTTTTTTAGAATGAAAGCCCTTGTGCAGTTGTTTGAGCTGTGAGCTGAAGTAGACATTTTTTTCAAAAACATGTCATTTTTGTTTGAAAAAATAACAGATACACAAATTATGGTCTGGGTAACTGTAACATATTTTCTCAAAAATGAATGAGCTTGGCTGGAAATATGAATTTAAAAGTGTTACACACCTAGATTGTATTTAAAACAGTGGGGTTGGTGATATTACTTTAAGAGTGAGAATAGGGAAGAAAAGAGGTCAAAAACTGATTTCTAAGTCTCTCCAATATTGAATTCTCACTGTCACTTCAAAGAAAATTAACACTGTTGCAAATAATAAAATTAAAAATTTGAAGCAAAAATTCAAATTTTAGAAAACTTATCCATGTCCCTATGAGTTTGCCAGCTTCCAAACACTTAAAGATGATTTTGATAACATTGGTGATAATATTTAAGAATATGAGACTTTGGTATATTTAAGAAGGTATATAACAACATTTTCAGGATATTCATAGCTTACTGAACCCAGATTTTACTAATGAATAATGAATGAAAACACACAATCATGTGTGGGCAAAAGATGCATTCAAAGTAGAAGAGAAACCAATGGATTTTAATAAAATAGAGTTTAAATTTTTTTTAATTAAAAAAATAAATTAAATGAAATAGAGTTTTAAAAATGATATTGTTTCAGATTTTATGTTGTAAATTGTAAAGTTTTGGTGTAGCATCAAAGATGAATATTCACAATTATCTAAAAAAAAAATTTAAATGCTTCCTGCTTTTGTAAAACTTCTCTGTGTGATGCTTCCTTTTCATTATACACTTTCAGCCAAGCAACGTATTACAACAGTTTGAATGCAAGAAATATTAGCATGCAACTGTCTTCTGTTAAATAATGCTCCTCTGCTCACTATTTTTGAAAATATAGTTATTTTCATAAATGTATGCTATGTAAAAAATTAATAGATTTATTATTGTTATGCTTAAAAGATATACAAAAATTAATTAAAAATTAATTTTAAACACGATGCTAATAGATTCATCTTACATAAACAGAAGATTTTGGGGGATCCTCAATGATTCAGAGTATATATGTCCCCTGAGACAAAACTATTGAGAATGTAAGATCCGAATAATGTCAAGAAGGAAGGAAAACAAAGGAGGCATGCTGGAGAACAGCAAGAATCCAATTGGCTTAGAGCACTGACTGTGAACAGAATCATTATATGGTAAGACTAGAGATGTGATTGGGTCAAATTATCATGGGAGTTGTATGCAAGACTATAGCTGTTGCAACCACTTTAGGATGTGGATATACATAGGGTCCATAAGGCATTAATACCTAAACCCTCTTTGAAAAGTCAGTGGCATGTTATATTTTCCTTAGAAGTAGACAATATATTGAGACTTTAGCATATTTAGAGCATAATGAAAAAATAATAGCTTAAAATATTTTATATAATGAAAATTATGTGCAAAGTGAAAAGAATCATCTATATAAAGCATAATCTGGGAAAATTGCCAAGATATAACTAAGGTGATACAAGAATCCATGCTTGTTATAAGGCTCTTTTAATTTAGGCTATAGAATAAGCAATTTTCTGAGCTCTCTACCCCCTTTAAAGTTGTGTTGTTCTTTCACACCCTTGGCTGTAGCACATCTGTCTATAGCCTGATAATACATTTCTGCCTTTTATTTAGCATTGCTAAAATATTAAAAATTGAAATAGAAAAATTTTGTCTATTAAATATATCACAGATTTTAAAATTTTAATTATACCTCTTCTGAGACTCTAACAGCTTAGTTTTAAAAACCTTACCCAATTTATTGGCTTTGAGGTCCCTCTGTTTATATTATTTTCATGAACAAATTAATTTTCCAAGAGCCTACTGATGTTTAAGTTGTCTTCAGAGCTATTATGCTCTTCTCTATCCCCTAAAAATGATCTTTTAAAGTTCTGTTATAATAACATATACACGGAATATCAGCTAAAGCTTCAATTAAAGTTTGAAACGAATTCTTAAAATGTAAAAGAAAAAAATACTAAATGAGTTAAATTCCAAAGAGCAAGGAGCAAAGAGGAGGAGGATATTCAGTTATTCCAGAAATAGTTTGTTTAATGAAAAAATAACTGATATATTTTTTAAATTTCACTTACACACCAAATTAAAGTTGTCCTCATTAGTGATGTTCTTTTCACCATTTCCCTCACTTTAATTCCATTTTCACTTCAGAACTACTGAGTGGGGAAAGACTTACTCATCACGGATCACAGAGTTCAGGCGGTAGACATTCCTAAGAAGTCTGTCAGCTTCTCAAGGACTAGTACTAGGACATAAGGAAATAGAAATTCTTCTTTTCCATCTGATGGGAGTGGGAACTCAAATAATCTTTTAGCCTAAAAATCAATCAACTATTTTGATCTCAGTGTGAAAGTAAAAATATTAAAAATCTACCATATGTACCACATTTCTGAAAGTTTAGATAAAAGTGTGTGTGTGTGTGTGTGTGTGCATGCACAAGCACACCCACTGAAGGTTGGCTACAAATGGATGGTAGAGCTTGGTGGAGACCTAAACCTTTCTTTAGAGTAAGTTACTCGACTCATGTTTCCAGTCCTAGTTACAGACAGCGGCATGCAAGACCAAAGAGCAGGAATAGAGCAAGAATGAGTCTCCAAGGACTGTTCTCTGGCCACTCATTAATCTTACTTATAAATTCTTTTCTGAAGGAGAGATCTCTCTGCTTCGTTGACCCACTGTATGATATTCCTTTTCTCTAGGCTCAGAAGTCCTACAATAGGTGAGAGAATGAAAATGATCTATCTTCTTTTGGTTCCATTTCCTAGGTTTCAAGGGAATAAGTAATTTGCATATGTAAACATATAATATTGATATGAAAATATTGTACTGAAAATTAATATAACATAATGCCTTTGTAAAGACAGAAAACCTTTTATCGCCATCTTCTTAGTTTAGGTGAGGGGCAGCAACTCAAATAATCTTTGAGCCTGGGTGAATATTAATAAAACTTTTTGATAAAATTATAAGATCAACAAAGAAGAAAATCTATTTTATATATTTTGAATATTTTAGTGTTTTTAAAATTTTTATTTCTGCAGCTGCATGCCTGGCGTAAATCACTTAACATGATGAGATTTTTTTCAGTGACCAAGTGACAAAGAGATAAACTGTTGGCATGAATAGGAAGATGGTGATGAAGAAGGCAGAATTTAATTTAATTTTCCTCTGATATTAGGAAAGTTAGGTAGTCATTAAAATAAATATTTAAAAGGACAATGTATATTAATATTTTTAAAATATGCCCTCATTTTACTATGATTTACTGAATGCTTCATTCTGGGAAATAGTCACTCTTTCTGTTTCTTTGTCATGAGCTGATCAGTGGAACAAATGATATTGATATCCTTTATATATATTAGTCTCTGATGTCTTGTGAGGTTCATGCAATTTACACTTTCTTTTTTTTTTTTTTTTTTTCCGGTATGCGGGCCTCTCCCGTTGCGGAGCACAGTCTCCGGACACGCAGGCTCAGCGACCATGGCTCACTGGCCCAGCCGCTCCACGGTATGTGGGGTTTTCCCAGACCGGGGCACGAACCCGTGTCCCCTGCATCGGCAGGCCGACTCTCAACCACTGCACCACCAGGGAAGCCCCATGCAATTTACACTTTAATCGTGACTACTGGTAGTTGGGAAGTGAGTGGACAGCAGCATTATTTCTGGCACATTCCACGCTTGACACATGTAAAAGTTGTATAGAAGGAACTAAAATTTAACCTCTACTTGGACCCTATTTTCCCCTGAAGTCCAGCATATCACATGAGAGAAAGAAATGGATAAGACTTTCTTCACAGTGTTCCCCATATTTACAGAAGTCTCTCATTAGAATGTTTTTACTGCAGCAAAAAAGTATTTAGGCATGATGTTTTACTACAGCAATAAGTATTTAGGCATGATGTCAGGAAGAAAATTATACCGCTTGGTGGGATTGTCAGAGAGAATAACGGACATATTCAATCATATACTCCATGCATGTATTCTTTGTTTTGTATTATTGTTTTCTGCCTCAGATAAACTTGTTTTTCATCCAAGTGAATCCAAGCAGCTGCTGTAATACCTAGATTGAAGCAAATGATTGTATGAATAGATGAAAGAAATGGAAATGGCATGATATAAGATGAAATATTAGCCATTAAATATCATGTTTTTGAAAACTATATGACATGAAAAACATTCGTGTTTATATATGTTTTTAAAAAGGCAAGAAATACACCAGTTATAGTAAGAACAGAAACAACAAACATATTAGCTAACCTTCATGTAGTGTTGTTCCAGCACAAGGCACTGCTATATTACCAAACACCAGCTCATATAATTCTCTCAACACTATACTGAGACACAAATAATTCTATTAGCTTGTCTATTTAACATATATAATAAGTTGTAGATCTGTGATTGCAATCAAGTTATTTGGTTACAAAATCTGCCCTGTAGATTTTCATCAGAAATTTTGTATTTTATTCTGAGCAAGAAGGAGAGCCATTTGTGAGGTTTGAGCAGAAGGGTGATATGGACTGACTTGTTTTAGAAAGGATCAAACTTCTTATCAGGTATGTAGTTGTGTGTTGGGACAAGGGTACCATATAGAGGACCCAGTTTGGTGGTCCAGAAGAGAGAGATTATTGTGGTTTGGATTCTGGTGTTAGCAATGGGGTCAGTGAGAAATTATCAGACTTTGAATATATTTTGAATGTGAAATGAGTAGGATGTGACGACGGAATGTGTGGTGTGTGTAAAAGAAATTCAAGAGTCAAAGATGCTTGCATTTGGTCCAATCTCCTAGAGGGATACAGTTATTGTTCTTGAGTTTACCTACAAACTTTCAGCCTTATATAAAAGTGGAATGACATGTTGAGGGCACTTTTGTGATGCTTACTTGAAGGTAATGTCTTAACGGTGATCATTGCATCATGTTATTTCTCCAAGTAAAATACATAGCTCCGGAAGTCAAGGGATAGGGGTGGAAGTGTTTGGTTCATCACCACTCTTAATGATGCACTTGGAGTATTTATGTTTCCTATTCCAGTAATTTTAGGCTCTGTAAATCTAAGGTCTTAGTTGTCATAGGATACACTTCCACCAGAGGACAAATAAGATTTTCATTCAGCTTAAATCTACGACTCCCGCTTGAGCATCTTGGGTCCTTCATTCTAGAAGCCCAGAGAAGTGCCAACCAAAAGGAAAGGAATCTAGAATGTGAAGAGGAGGAGGGCATGATGAGTATCATTTACAAGTTCAAAATCAAGAGCTGCAGCAGGAAATTTACTTTGTCTCATGAACTCGATTCTTGTAAGTTTTCCTAGAAATTTGATTAACAAAAATCCTGAAGAAGCAGTGCCTGTATGAAGTAAACTTAATGAAAGAAATAAGGTGAAACTTAATGAGAGAAGAAGGCTGATATGAATGGTACAAGAGATGTATTGTAGTTGACATTGTTGTTGCCCTGGCTGGATTACCTTATCGGGTTTATGCACACACCCTCTAGCTGCTATTAATGACCCAGCTGCCATTTTCTCTGGAGACTCATTATGTCCCAACAGGAATTGCTTCCTCCAGGTGATTACACAATTCTACCTCCAGAAGTGGTAGGGAGCTCCAGCCCCTTGATGAATTCACAGATGTTACTAAAGTCCATCTTCCCTGCCATAGGTGGGAAGAACTCTGTGGTGAGATTTGTACTCCTCGGATCCTTGGGAGATCAGATGGAATCTGATCTTTAGTTGAGACAACATCTACGTCTCGTATCCCCCAACTTACTCTCTTTACCAGAAAGTACTTCCTCAATACATCACATTTCTAGGCTCTGTTTCTAGTGAACTCGACATAATACAGGACAATTAATACAGGACATAATACAGGACAATTAATGTTAATGGCAAGATGTAGGGAAAATCCATTTGAGAGAGACTGACCAAGCAAGAGTAAAGAATGATATCATCCCTGTCCTTTAGTATGTAGCAGAGTAGAAGCCAGCATTCATTCTCAAAGGAAGCATTTGATAAATATTTAAGAAAGGTATAAACAAAGTGCAATATTTAGTGCAGAATAAAAACAAATCATTCTTGGCTGGGTGAGACACGGAGGAGATGAGGTTTCAGTTTCACATGGACAAATGGGAAACGTCCATTGGTAATGGAGGCATCAATACATTCTGGGAAAAAGGAATGCCATGGATAATACTGGAAGCTCTTTAATGCTGAGATAGAAGATTTGGAATTATCTTAGATAATATGGAAACTCAGATAGTTTTTGAACAGGAATAGCCTACTTAAACATGATATATGTAGATGAATCAATCTGATCATGTTGGGTAGAATGAATTGGATAAAGAGTGACTAGAAAAAGATTTATTTCAATAGTCTTGTTAACATATAATTATAGATTAACCTTGATGATGTTTGTAAGGATGGAAACAAAGGGAAAATCTAACTGGTATTTTAAATGCATTTCTCTTTTAATGCCAAATAATTTCCTAAAGAAGGAAATGAAGAGAGAAAGTCAAGGTAGAGAAGGGTCCAAGCCTTCCTTTGTGGAAGAATGGTGATGTTGTAACCAGAAACAGGAAGAGTCACTGGGAAAACTTGCTTTGGTTGGAGTGTCTATGAGCACAAACTTGGACACATCAAATCTGAGTTATATGTAAAACATATATTACACAGTTAGCCAGTCAGAATGAGAATTTTCAAAGAATTTGAAGTTATGTTTTAAGAGGTATCTAGCTCCATAGATGTGAGGAAGCTTTTTTTAGGAAAATTTATTAAGAGAATCTCAGAGGGCTTCCTTGGTGGCGCAGTGGTTGAGAATCAGCCTGCCAATGCAGGGGACATGGGTTCGTGCCCTGGTCCAGGAGGATCCCACAAGCCGCCAAGCGGCTGGGCCAATGAGCCATGGCCACTGAGCCCGCACGTCCGGAGCCTGTGCTCCGCAATGGGAGAGGCCACAACAGTGAGAGGCCCGCGTACCGTAAAAAAAAAAAAAAAAAGAGAATCTCAGAGAAAGATGAGAAGATGAATTTGAGCTAATGTAGTTGTGAGGCACTATACATACATCTTTTCTTTTTCTTTTTTAAAAATTAATTTTATTGGAGTGTAGTTGATTTACAATGTTCTGTTAGTTTCTGCTATACAGCAAAGTAAATTAGTTATACATATACATATATCCACTCTTTTTTAGAATCTTTTCCCATATAGGTCATTATAAAGTATTGAGTAGAGTTCCCTGTTCTATACAGTAGGTTCTTAGTAGTTATCTATTTTATACATGTGTATGTCAGTCTCAGACTTCCAATTTATTCCTCTTCCCCCTTTCCTCCCTGGTAACCATAAGTTTGTTTTCTATATCTGTGGCTCTATTTCTGTTTTGTAAATAAGTTCATTTGTACCAATTTTGTAGATGTCACATATAAGCAATATCATATGATATTTGTCTTTGTCTGACTTCACTCAGTATGACAGTCTCTAGGTCCATCCATGTTGCTGCAAATGGCATTATTTCATTTTTTATGACTGAGTAATATTCCATTGTATATATGTACCACATCTGGTTTATCCATTCATCTGTCGGTGAACATTTAGGTTGTTTCCATGTTGTGGCTATTGTTAATAGTGCTGCAATGAACACTGGGGTGCCTGCAACTTTTCTAAATATGGTTTTCTCCAGATATATGCCCAGGAGTGAGATTGCTGGATCATATGGTAGCTCTGTTTTCAGTTTTTTAAGGAACCTCCATACTTTTCTCCATAGTGGTACTTTTAATGAATTTCAAATTTGAAATTTTAAAATGGAAGCTTAGTCAGTTAGGCAGCATATAACCCTATTGTAGCCTTTAGAACCAACAGGTTAGTGGAGAGAATATATTTTTGGAGTCAGGCAATCTGTGTTTATGGTATCCTGGCTCTGTTATTTAATATCTCTAGTATTCATCTTTCTCATCTGTAAACACAGATAGTAATAAATGCTTAATAACTTTTTGTTTGAGAAATTAATAAAATAACCTATTTGGTCCTGGACTTTTCTTTGTTGAGAGGTTTTTGATTACTGATTCAGCCTCCTTACTAGCTCTATGTTTGCTCAAATTTTGTATTTACCCATGAGTCCATCTTGGTTGATTGTTCATTTCTAGAAATGTATCCATTTCTCTGTGAAAGACACTATGCTAAGTGAAATAAGCAAGTCACAGAAGGACAAATCATGCATGATTCCACTTACATGAGGTGTCTAAAATAGTCAAACTTACAGAAGCAATGAATAGAATGGTGGTTGCCAGGGGAAGGGAATTGGGCTGTTGCTGTTCAAATGGTATAAAGTTACAGTTACACAAAATGAATAAATTCTAGAGATCTCTTGTGCAACATAGAGCTTAGAGGTAACAACACTGTGCTGTGCATTTAAACACCTGTTGGGAGTTCCCTGTGCTATATATTAGGTACCTTTTTTTTTGATCCCACATATAAGCAATATCATATAATATTTGTCTTTCTCTGTCTGACTTACTTCACTCAGTATGACAATCCCTAGGTCCATCCATGTTGCTGCAAATGACATTATTTCCTTCTTTTTTATGACTGAGTAATATTCCATTGTATATATGTACCACATCTTCTTTAGGAAAGAAGCTAAAAGAAGAGTTGTTATATGTATATGTATAACTGATTCACTTTACTGTATAGCAGAAACTAACACAACATTGTAAATCAACTGTACTGTATTCTAATAAAAATTTAAAAAAACAAAGTTATTACAAAAAATTTGTTGGGAGAGTAAAGCTCATGCTAAATGTTCTTTCTTTTTTTAAAATTTAATTTATTTATTTATGGCTGCATTGGGTCTTCGTTGTTGCATGCGGGCTTTCTCTAGTTGCAGCAAGCGAGGGCTACTCTTTGTTGTGGTGTGCAGGCTTCTCATTTCAGTGGCTTCTCTTGTTGCAGAGCATGGGCTCTAAGCATGTGGTCTTCAGTAGTTGTGGCTCGTGGGCTCAGTAGTTGTGGTGCATGGGCTTTGTTGCTCCATGTCATGTGGGATCTTCCTGGACCAGTGTCCAAACATGTGTCCCCTGCATTGGCAGGTGGATTCTTAACCACTGTGCCACCAGGGAAGCTCCTAAATATTCTTTAAAAAGTTAAGAGATACAAGAACTCTTTTGGAAGTGTTAGATATGTTTATTCTCTTGATTGTGGTGACAATATCATGAGTGTATGCATATGTTCAAGCTCATCAAAATGTGTATATTAAATATGAACATTCTATGTATATTACATATACCATAGTAAAGTTGGGGGGAAGGGGAAGAGAAAGAACCTATATATAATGTCAAATACAATGTCAGGACCCAAGTCAGGGCTCAATAAATAGGTCCCTATCACACCAGCTTCCCTTCCTGTTTCTCTTCTCTCTTGGACTGCTGGACCCCCAACATACACTTTCTTCTTTTTTATATACTTCCTAAACAATTAGTTTATAACCATATTCCCACCACCTGTGGGCACAATATCTTAAGTGAGTATGTGTGTTAGTATGTATTTATGTGAATATTTGTGTGTGAGCTTTTGTGTTTGAATATAACAGATGTATTTTTGTAGTTTTAAAGAAAAGAGACTAAGAGATCTTCTTTTGCTATACTGCTGTGAATAAATAATATAATCTGCAAAGAAAAGAAAAAGGTCGGTCGTTGAGATACTTATACAAATTATGATATGTAGTTTCCCAGTACTTTGTAAATGTTAAAATCTCGTCACAGATATTTTTTGCCTATTTTCTTGTTGGTGACATCTGAGGATTCTCTACTGTCTTACTTTTGATTACTTGCGTCATGGATTTTAATACCCGGGACAGCTTAATTCTAAGGCAGTGAAATAGAATGAAAATTGCCCATGAATTTGAGAGATGCTTAATCACAATGGGATTAAGAATGACAAAGAAAGGAATTAACAAATCAACAATGGCTGTCGTGAAATAAATAAAAGTGAGTAGAGAACTAATAGTTGCCTATCAGACTATTGCAGCTCTGCAGAGAGACACAAAGAAATCCCTACAACCTGAAGTACACTCCTCCCTTGGTCTCCTCGGGGAATTGGTTCCAGGACTCCCCACAGATACAAAACTCCATGGGTGCTCAAGTCCCTTCTGTAGAATGGCCTAGTATAGCCAGCCCACGGTACCCGGGGATGTATAACCTCTGGATATGGAGGGTCCCCTGGCGTCTTTGTTGAATAAATAAAGCAAACATAATTTTAAAATTTACTTCTATGTTAATTTACTAGCTTGTTTTTCGTATTTCTTTTTTTTTTTTGCGGTACATGGTCTTCTCACTGTTGTGGCCTCTCCCATTACGGAGCACAGGCTCCGGACGCACAGGCTCAGCGGCCATGGCTCACTGGCCCAGCCACTCCATGGCATGTGGGATCTTCCCAGACCGGGGCACGAACCCATGTCCCCTTCATCAGCAGGCAGACTCTCAACCACTGCGCCACCAGGGAAGCCCTGGTATTTCTTATTACTTGTCAATATTTTCTTAATTGCTATCTAGTTCTGTGTCCATTTTGAATGAGTAACTCATATGCTATAGTATAACTAAACATGCTGGGTCAGTCAGTTCCTTCTTCAAGGAAGGTCTTGCAGAAAGAGTTCTCATCATCTAGTTGGCATATCCTTTAAAGTATGCTGCAGCTTCAGTCACCTTGTCTGAGGTGACATTAAAGCATCTTGTATCAAGTAGCTGGGAGAAGTGAAATATAAAGGATGAACATTTTGGGCCAATGTAGGACACTCTAATGGACAATATTTGTTCCAGAGCTACGCACGAATACGCCAAAACTTTGTCGTCCTGCAACATCGTTCAATTTCTTCTTTTGGCTAATCTTACTTCCTTCACCTTCTTTTTACACATGTTGATCCCTAACTAATGTCTATTTTTAAAGCCTTTTACTGCAGAATCTAACCTGTTACAGCTACCGCATGCTTAACAGGTACTTGGTAACTGTTAGCCAAATAGGAAAATAAATCACCAGTATTGACAATAGGTATATATAGAGAGTCTAGTCTCCTCTATCCACAATATATGTAAATAATTATTGGTTGTGCAGCATCCTCATACAACAGGACCCCAAAGAATTTGGTAGGTAGTATAGGATAATACCTAGTATGATTCACTTCAGGGATATTGGATAAACTGTTTTCTCAAAACACTTCCCTTTATTCGATGGTGAATTAGTATCTTCTCTCAGACTAAGAAAACAATGTTCATTGCAAAATTATGGTTTTAAATAGAAATAACTCTTGCAGGTGTAACTTTTTGAATTCCATTATAAGATTGTCATTTCCCTCTTCTCAAGACACCTTGAACACACCTGTAGTTGAATGAAGTTGAGTTTATTGACTCTTAACTGAGGGGGAACCCACACCTGAGGGATTCTGGGACATCTCAGTGATATAAGGAATGGCTTGTTATAAGATTTGAGCATGTGATAGGATATTTTGAGAATATTTCAAAGAAGTATAGCTTTTATGTATTTGATTCTGTCAGAAAATAGAAGCAGTTACATGATTTTGTGTCTTAATTTTTATCTAGGAGGAAAGACAAATGGAATGAGTCTGGGTCTAAAGCTCTGATTGATCAAGAAGGAGCAGTTCCTCAGGTTGGCCAGCAGAAAGAGCAATTAGTTCACTTTTGTGGTTTAGACTGTGTTCTGGAGTGTTTGGCTTGAGGGTGAGATCTAATAAAACTACAGAGTGGTCTTTATGTCTTTATCATCACCAACACACAGTGCCTTTGTCTGCCTTTGGTGCTCTGTGATATTGTTTATGTTCAACAGGAGAACATACGATCCTGTTAATAGCTTATTATACCTGCTTCAATCTGACAACAGTTAGGAGGTTCCTTATTTCCTTTCTCAAGATATTCATAATAGAGATCAGACCTTTGTCTGATAATAGTTTTATTAAAGGGAATGACTGGAGGACAAAGGTACTGAGCACACAAGAGTGATAAGACTGTAACGATAACTCTTGTTGACTTTACCATTTTTGCTTAGGGCTGAGCCATGTCACAGGTACTTAGGTGTATGTGAATCAATGAAGCAGGCAGAAGTTCATCCACATGTTTGGAGGGCAGAAGGAAGACTCCACTGAACAATCTCTACATAGGAAATTTCTATGTGTCTTCATTTATATTCACCACTTTGGAAACTGAATGTGACTATCAAAGTAAAAGAACATATTACTTCAGTGGAATAATTCTAGAAAAATAGAGTTAGACTGAACTCACATGTCCTACTTTTTGGACATATTTTTAGTCATAATGAGTTATATGACTGGGAACAATTTAGCATCCCCAGTTCTCTGAAAGGAAACAATTGAACCTGGGGAAACCCTAAGGTCCATCAGGACTCCCCATATCTCTGATCTTGTACACAATAATCAGCACCTTAACTAAGAATTCTATCTCAGTCAGGGCCATGAAGAAATAGAACCCTGGATAAATTGATTTTCCTCATAGCAAGGGCTGTCTCAGTTAAAATGTAGTATTGAGAAAGAGACCTATTTAGAAGTCAAACATTACAGAACTTGGAAAAGGTAAGATATGATTGAGTTGGATTTGATGGATAATGCCTGGCCAGAAGGCTTTCTAGTAAGTGATACTGGGCAGCCACAGAAGCAAGAAGCCAAAATGGGTTAAGCCAAGATTAAACAAACACAGTTGCAGGAGTGTTCAAGACAAGATGAATAACCTTAGACCTCAAAGTGAAATCCAAGACATGCGGCCAGGCAAATAAAAATGTCCCAGGTCTCTGTTATTCCTAGTAGCATAATGTTTGTGATGCCTTCAATCATTAAGTTTAAAAGCATCCACATATGTATTCAGACCAGCATCAAAGGATTATTAAAGGGAGAAGAGGGTCATAACAGGGCATGGAAAATTTACCAGTGAATAAATAAATGTTTCCCTTATTTTTAAGGTCACTTCTGCTTAGAAAAATTGAATGATAATTCATAAAACATATGTCAAAACACTTAAAATGTGTAAATTCCAGAGATCATGTATTTCCTGAAAAGTGATTACCACACTCTGTAGCTAATATATTTAATGAAACTTAACATCATATTTCTTTTATAGTAAGCCAGATCCCAGATAAACTGAAGAAGAGGGAGAAATACTGAGAAGTCATTATCAGCAGTAAAAAGAGAACCTCTAAAACATGGCTTTGTCAGTTCACAAACAGGTTATGTAGAAACACTCCCCTTAGCTATCATCACAATAATCACATCTCAGAAAATGTACTTCGGACATCCAAATGCTCCTTACTTGTGTAAACTCTCAATTTAAAGTTAAGGGAAAAAGTCATTATAATTTAATCTGTAGAGTAGATATGGAAACTGCAAATCCTGGAAAAAAATAATCTTTTAAGTTTCCAATTTCATGGTTCAGAATCATCACAGGGATGAGAAGTCATCTTCTCTTGCTGAGCCTTTCTGAAGTCAGAGCTTCCAGGTCTTGGTATGAACCCAGTTGGCCCTCTGGTCGTCCAGGTGCTCAGATGAAAACTCTTTTTCAAGCTCTCTGAGTCTCAAGCTGCGCTGTTGTAATGACTGGGAAGCCAGATTCTGATGTGGGTAAGAGCCAGCATCTTTCCTGTGTGTTACCACTGCTTTTCTCCCTCTCCTCTTTACTCACAGGAGCCAGGAGTCAGCCCCTTATCTGTTCAAAAACCAGGTTCATACATCGTCCTTACTGAAGAAACATCCTAGATTCACTATGGTTTACATTCCAGTGTATTTATTCTTCTCCCTGAAGCAGAACAGAATAAACATGCTGCAGTCAACCACTTCTTGTGTCTAGAGCTTAAAAGTGAGAGATGCACTCCCTTTCAAGAGCTTTTTGCACACTCTTGACCATACAGTTGACGTTTGGATATTTTTAATGGATAAATAAAGGAATAATCTCAGAGATAAAATTCAAGCATAACATTTTAAAAATATTGTTCCTCCATAGCGATTTACCACTTTAAAATATCTTAGAGTGAGCTTTGTTGGCTTGAAGAGTGAGGAAACGAGAAAAAATGTGTTTTCCCACTCAGCACAACACACCGCAACTTTTAGTTTCTTTCTTCTCCCTCACATCTGGCCTCTTTGAGCTCTGCATCGAGATTCTGGCTGTTGCCCTTGCCTTCACTATTTTGTCCAGGTGAAGCTTTATGAGAATGCCTATGGAGTTAACAGAGCATGAGAGAAAAGTAAGGTAAAGGAAGCTCCGAAACGCTGCAGTTTTGAATAAAGCTGGCTAACATCCTCAATTTCTGTTTGTATGGATTCCCACAAAAATCTCTATTGCTGTACTTTTTCGCATACAAAAACATTAGATTATTGCATTTTAAATGATTTAACCGTGATAAAGGTACAATTTTAAGCCCATACTATGGGCTATGATTGAGCAGTAATTCAGACAAATTGGAGATTGTCACCACTTGGTAAATTAGAGGAATAATCATAAGTACTGAAGAAACTGAAGTAGAGAATTTTATTAACATATTTTAAAACCCTTTTATAAAGGTGAGACAGTAAATAAAGTTGAGAGTTCTACTTAAGAGCTCAATCTCTAAATAAGAAATATTCAATAAGGCCATTTTATATTATTATTATCATTTTTATTTTCACAAATGTGTAAGCTAGTTTAGCTGATCATAGGAATTTCTAACATGTTTCCATTTTATTTCCATTTATAAATTCCATTTAGAAAAATACATGTTCCAAATATACATACTTTTACATTTATAACTGATGTTCTGATCATGTAAATAATACACATTCATTGTTGAAAATCAGAAAACCTCTTAACTGTAGATAAGAGAATTGTCACTTTGCAGTGGGGTTGAGTTTGGTTTGTTCAACTCCAGAATTTGAATTTTAACTTTTATGTGAAGCTTCTTTATGCTATGGTATTTATCTACTAACCCACCTCTCCTTCTCTCTCTCAAACACTCTTCATATTCACATATATATGTATATATATGATAATGTTATACTGTATATCTTAAATATATATAAATTATGTTGTGCAGATATATCATTGCTTCCTAATTATTTTATTCAGTGCTCTGAAGTTAAGATATCATCATGTGAGCACATATAATTTTACTTATTTGTTTTATAGCTTGATTTTGGTAAATTTAGTGTAATGATTCTAAAAACCATGTCCTACTAAGTAAAAATTAATAAGATGCTAATAGGTGTTATTGAACTATTTGGTGATTATGATACCAAATATACTTAGGAAATGGGGTTTTGATTTTATTCTTACTGCAAGACTTTTAAGAGTTTTTAATAGATTCATGTGTATTATGACTATCCACAGAGTAGTGTTTATATTTAATATCATTCCCTAATTTTGATAAACTTTGAAAAACATATCAACTTATCAAAATATGAAGAAATTATTGTTTCTACCAGTCCAGTCATTTGGTTACTTGTGATAAATTTTACCATACTCTATTTAAACAAAATGTACCTATCGCCAAGATTTGTGCTATTATAAATTTTAATTCATGATATTATACATCAATATTTGTGAACATCTGAGATCCCCCTTCCCTAAGGTAAGATTTATAGAACATAATTTATTGTAGGAATAATATGCACAATAGAAATAATTTTAACGACTTTTATATTACACTGAAAAAATTAGTACTAGAAAGCTTGTACCTATTTAAACCCCATCTCAAAAAATCTGAAAGTGGTGGTTTCTCCAATATTTCCATCTCCTGTTCCATATTTTCCATTGGACTTTCTTATCTTTTTAAGTTAAAATATGGCAGCTTCCATTGAATTTGCAGTAAATAATTTCATTGTTATTGTTTGTCTTTATTTTGCTTGCCAGTTTTTGTACTGGAACATTGAGTTAATGTTACTGTTTAGGTCATAATGTCCTCACAAGGACCTTTCTCTTGGTGATAAGTAGACTGCATTTTTGGTACCAATATTTCACTTTTTCCAGTAGCCCCACCCTTTTCTGTGTGACATCATGATTTCTTCCCCCAACACCACAGATTATCTTTCTCCACCCCGTGCTTTCTATTCAGTCATGTGACCAGTTCTAGACAATAGATTTAGGCAGACCTAAGTGTATGCCAGTTCCATGCCTAAGCTGTGAGAGGTCTTTAGTGATTTTTCCTTGCTCAGTTTTGCTTCTGACACTGTCATGAGAAGAACATACCCAGTGACATACCCAGGCAGTGTGACAGTTCTAGATGAGAGACACTTGGAACAGAGCCCAGGTTACTGTGCCCAGCCTGCACCTGCTCACTCCCACCTGCAGCTGTGCAAGGTTCAGCCTAGGTCATTTCAACCTCTAACAGTAACCTGTAGACACATGAGTTATGATACAGGATATACATTTGAAACCACTGAATGTTTAGGTGTCTTGATATGCAGCAACAGTTAGCCAGTATGTTCAACTTGAGATAACATACATCTTTGCAATTTCTTTTTATAGACTATCACAAGTCCATCTACATGAGATAGTGTTCAAAATTTATTCTACTAACACATGTGATATTTAAAATTGGTTGAACACTTAGTGTGGACCAGCCACTCTTCTAAATAGTTTATAAATATTACATAAGAAAATATTTTCAACAAGGTTTTGGATTGGTAATGTTATTTCCATTTCATAAATGAGATAACTAAGTTGAAACTGGTTTTAACAATTTCCCCCAAAACAGGGAACTAGTGAGTTGCAAAGACAAGTCTCCAAATTAAGCACTGAATGGAGAGTGTTATTTTTTAAACTACTGTAAAATTCTGTGTCTCAATACCTAACCAATTATTCCTTCACTGTTTATTGGATAATACCCACCCCCATGTGAGAGACCAAGTCTTGGGTCTATTCTTGGACATTTTATCTTATTATATCAATCTAGTAGTCTGTCTACTTGTGTCTTTCCAAAATAATAGCCAAGAAGGAAAGCTAGCCCATACCTCATCTGATTCATTCTTCCCATAAAAGTTTACTGTATGTAAATATATATATATGGAGAGAGGACAAGAATAGTAAGGAAGGGAAAACAATGAATATGGCCTAAATATCTCTCCTCTAATGTTCCACATTAGACCACTGGAATTATCATGTGCAGAGACTGTTTTATAACTTATTCTGATATCAGGGTTTATGTTAGAATGTCCTCCTGAGTCTGGTGTCAGAAAAGTAAGCCAGATGGAAGTACTAGTACCCAGAGAATATGGGGGGAAATCAGAGTTTCTTTTAAGAGCCAACTTGTCTAGAAATCATTACTGAATTGCTTAAAAATATTTATTTGGAGTTACTTGTTGCTAACATAGTATCTGACTGGAATAAATGTCAGGAATCTCTGTTTCCTTCTGTTTTTGATAGTCTTTCAGGGAGGTTAATCTTGCCAACACACTCCTGGCTCATATGTGTGCCTAAAGCAGTTGCTTTCTCAAATCCTCATTTAACATGTGATCCACTGCCAGCTTCCCTAAATTTAGATCAGAAAGCTGCTTTAGAATTTTCAAGTATATCAAACTACTGTGTTATCTTATAGTCACGACTTTTTCCCCCTTACATTTAAAAGCTCTGTTAATATTCACATGTCAATGCTTTAGTTTCAGAAGTTGTTTTATCTTCAAACCCTTATGTACTGTGCAACTGAAAGGATTGGAAAAAAATCCTTCTTGAAAAAATAATTTAGAAATCTTAAACAGATGACTGTAGTCATGGATATTACCCCTAGTTGCTTACCAATTTTTCTCTAATATGATACTTTTTTCTTTCACAAAAATAGTTGCTTTAGTTTTCAGATTTTGCTGAAGAGAAAAAGCATAATAGTATAAAATAGAATATATATATGTCATATATACATATGACTTTTCTTAAACATTTTTTGTGAAGAAAATTTTAAAAACCAAAATTTTATAATAAATTGGATAGTTTTAAGTAAAGTATGATGGTAAATATTTCTAAGGAATTTTGGCTGAAAAGGCCGTGTATTAGTTATCTATTAGTAGGTAATAAATTATCCAAAACATAGTAGCTCAAAACAACAATTATTCATTATTTCTCTGAGTTTCTGTGGGTCAGGAACCCAGATGTAGCTTCGCTGTGCCTCTGATTCAGGATTTCTCTGGAGGCTGCAGTAAAGGTTTGGAGGAGTGGATGCAGCATCCCCAGGCTCAGCTAAGGGAGGGTGGGCTTCTGAGCTCACTCATGAGGCAGTTGGCTGGCTGCAGGTCCACACTGGTTGGTGGGTAAAGGAAGACATCAGTTCCCTGCCCCATGAGCCTCTCCAAAGGGTTTCTCACAGCATAAAGGTGGCTTCTCCCAGAGCCAGGTCTGAGAGAAAGAGAGAGAGAGAGGGGCAGCTGGAAGTCACAATGATCTTATCTTGAATGACATCTCATAACTTTTGATGTGCTTTATATTTGTTAGCAGTGAGTCACTAGGTCCAACCCATGCTCAAGGACAGAGACTCACCCAAGGGTTTGAATATAAGAACAGTGTTTGTGGGGGGGAGGGCATTTTAGCTGCTAAGCCAAATCAAATGTTTTAGTTTGTTTGCTTTTGTTCATTTTCCTCACTCTCTGGTAAGGGTACTCTCCATAGTTCAACTTGGAGATATATAAAATATGCTTTGAAATCAAACTGTAAACTCTTGACATTATGTCTTTCTGCAACAAAACAAAACAGACTTATTGCAAGTGTGTCATTCCTGCAACATGCGGTGTATGGCTTTGAAATCTGTTTTGGATTCTGGCCTGACATTGCACTTTTAAAACAACCATGTTACATTCATTTAACCTACATTGTGTATGTCTGACTCTGTCTTTACTGGAGAGTGGGTTAAATTAATGGTTCATGCCCAGCATGTTTTTTTTTTGTTTGCTTTTAATTAAATCAAGGGTAATTTTTCCCTGGAGTTGTTTGAAAATAGATTGTATGTATTTTTTCCTATTTTTTAATTCATTTGGAGAGTGCTATGGTTCATTTTTCTTCTTTAGAAATTAGCTTCATATTTATACTCATTGTTCATGTATTCTGTTTTCTACATAATTTCTTTATGGTTAAAATGTCATTTTAATAACAAAAAAAATACAATATGCTTATTTTAAAGTTTGGAAGTTACTCGGTCATCTTGTATTTATGTTAACAGTGTTAGTAATCGAAAACTTAACTTAAGTTTTTATAGTGTTTTCTAATTTACATAGCGTTTTTTTGACTTTTTGGTGATCATAATAAGCTTATTAAGAGATATAGGTCAGTTATATTCTGCTCTATTTACAGATGAATAAACTTGATCAGAGAGGATAAGTGACTTAAAGATAAAAAACTAGTGGTGATCATAGGCTAGGCTTGGAACTGAATCCTGAACTTTAGTCTTAATCAGTGCCTTCTTTAGTCAGTTCTTAAATAATTACACTTTCTAATTTTCTGTTCTTTGCATTATGGACAATGTATGCAGGTATTCTGTGGTTTCACTATATTCACTAAATTAAGAAAAACATTCGGTGTCATTTCACTTAAACTTCTATAGTTTCTTTCTCAATGATTTTTTTCCTTATCTCTGAACCCCAGACCATAGAGTTCACAGAAATGTCTATGGATGGAGCACAGCACAGAGAGCTATAGACCTACTTTAACTTCCTGGCCCTGGATGCAACAAAAGCCCTCAAATAATAAGATTCTACTGAATTCTTCTGCTGTCTTTCCATTTAAAGATGAATACATACATTGATCGTATTGCTCGAAACATAAAAATGAGAGTCAGGAGATCCTTCATTGTTATTAGTATATCACCTCCACATCCTGTCTATCTTCCAGGTCTTTTGTACTTAACCTTCAAATATATTTGTACTGTGTTCATTTTCTTCCATCTCTAGAACCACCACCCTAACACAAGCCACCATCAGATCTTGATTGTTTCATTCCTAATGGATTTCTTGACTTTATTCCTTAACAAACCACTTTCCAAATAGCAGAGTCATAATTTAATGACATAAACCAAATCACTCACTGCACCTGTTTGAAATCTGTTAGTATATTCTCTTGGCTATTAAAACAAAGTCCAAATTCTTGACTCTGTTAATTTAGGTAATTCTGGCTTGTGTAATAGATATGTCTCAAAATTGCAGTGGGGTAGTACAGGAAATGTTTATTTTTTCCTCACATAAAATCTAAAACCAATTTTCTGGATTATATTATACTTTGCTTCTAATCCTGATTAAGTAGTCCAAGCCCTCTGAAGACCTGGTACATCAAGCTTCAACAGGCAACTTTCAAAATTTCCATTGCTTGCTTATATCTAGTCCGTAGAAAGAAGAAATTTTGTAGGTCAGGCTTGAAGTGGCAGGGATGGGTTTCTTGAACACTAAGTTCACCCCTACCTCTTTAGTTTGGCTTTGTCCTCTATTTAAGACATGCTGAATCCTTTCTAAAATTCATGTCTTTTCTCAGCTTTCAATTCCTCAGAAAGACCTTTCCTAACAATGGAATACAACAACTTCCAGTCATTCTATTTCAGAACCTAATTTATTCCAACCTTATCACAATCTGAAAATAACATACCCATTTATTTTTTTTTTACTCATTTGTTGTTTTTTTCTCTCTGCATCCCCCTAAGCTTCCCTGAGAATGGAGTCTTGACTCTCATGCTCAAGGCTGTACATTATCACTTAGAAGAAGGACCTGCATCTCATGGGCACTTAGCTAAAAGCATTTTTGAATGAATGAATCACTGTGCATATGAACTGATCATCATTCCTACTTAAAAAAATATAATTAAGACAGCTTATTCTTCTTTGTGGATGAAATTAGGGAAAAGAAGCATAAGAAAGCATTAAGGAGAATTCCAAAATTTGAATAGTGAGTCACAAGTTGACTGAAAATAGAAACTGGAGTTTCAGACATCTTATCTCGGCTTTATTTCAGAAGCGTGCAGCAGTTCTAATTAGCAGTCAAACATTTCCATATATAATATGCTCTAATTTTTCAAGAGGCATGTCTACATAAGTTCTTAAAAAATTTAACTCTCCTCCTTCATCAACTCCCCACCCCCGTTATTTTTGCTAAGCTGGAGGACTATTAGTTCAAAGGCAAGAGAAACTTTGAAGTTTAATAAGAGAAACACTCTTTGTAACCTTTAAAGTGAGTTTTTTTTTTCCATGTTGCTTTCTCCATCTTACCCTCTATATGAGTTTTAGTCAGAATAGCAATGAAAAGAGAAGCTTAGTTGGTTGATGATTTGCAGTAAAGTGTTATCACTTGAGTGTTCCATTATTTCATGCTTTATGAAGTAAAATAATACCTATTTGTAAAAGAATATTCTAGAGAGTTGTACTTATTTTAAAAATGTTGATCATTAAAACAATTTAAAAAATACATCTTATCCTCACTCAGTAAGTGCATTAAGGTTAATCCCACTTTCATTTACTCAAAAGTCTAGTTTGAGATTTGAACTTAAAGAAAAAAAGAAAACATTATTATAATAAAACTTGACTACTGTTACTAGCTTTAGGAAACCCTTTATAAACAAATCAGATCATATTAGAACAAAAATCTCTAACTGTTCTCTCAAGGTCTTGCTAATAATTCCTTTATTAACAGTGACAGTGACATTCTGCTCTAGTAAAATAACATGAATAGCCTCAATAATTTGGCTAGTCTCTTAGAATTTATGTAATTGGATTGTAAATCCTTCTAATGAGATTTGCCCTTTGAACAGCTTGAACCAGCTTTTTCAGGATTTTGTCTCTCTTCCGGTTCATATATTTTAGTAACAGGATCTAAGTTTTCTGAGAGTGATGTGGCCCCTAGAGAATGGGTTCTCTATGAAAAATAAAACTGACTTTCGTATCTCAACATCTGGGCAGTATTTAATTTTCAAATCTTCCAATACATTGGATTTGGTTGATGATAATTTGCATAAGGTAAGAAATGAAAACTACTTAAGATGTGATAAGAACAATACTCTGAAAAAATAGAAAAAGTAAAGCTCATGTGCCAAAACTCTGTTATCAGTTTCAGCTAAGTTGACCTAATTCCTAAGTGAGGAATTCAGAAGCTACATTTCACATACAACTGAGAAAAACAGTAGACTGTAGAAGAGAATTCTGTTAAAGGACTTCCAAGGAGGCTGCTCGTGCAAGGACAACAGGGTCAGGTTAAGATGCCAGTAAAATCAAGTGAATGCCTTGATTGTTAAGTGAGTTCCTAAGAGAAGTGGTAGAATGCCTGGTAGAGGTTGATAACAAGAATTCTAGAATAAAAGAGAACTATATTCAAATCATAGCTCATGCCATTTTCTAGCTGTGTCTTGAGACAAGTTACTTAATCTCTCTGATTCCTGTTTGGAATGGAATTAATTATACATGGAATTAATTAAAGTCAAAGAGTTACTGATAATATTAAATGAATACAATAGTGTATGTAGTGAGTTAGAGCATAATGACTGTGATGTGCTGATGGTGGTGGTGATGGTGGTGAGAATAATGGTGATCCCTAAGATACAGTCATATGCAGTCAACTTATTTAGTTCTGTC
>RJWK010022512.1:0-29833 GCA_004363435.1 Platanista minor
CTGTAGAGGGAGGACCAATGCCCGCTGGGGCACCTGCAGTGCTGCTCACGGATGGTGGGGTTCGGTATAGGGGGCTCACCCAAGAGGCCCTGATGTCCTCAAGGGGAGAAGGAGGACTTGCAAGGAGAGCTCAGGCCCTGGATTTTCTGACCTCACTTTTCCTGCTCATGAAATGAGAAGAGAACCAAGGCATACGGCCGGCCCTCCAATCCACAAATTATGTACTTTTCAATCACCTTATAAATTCAGTGGGTTAGAATGTTTTCTGTATGTATATCTCCTTAAAAAGATTTTTATATAAATAGGGATTTAAAATCTAACTTTATTAGCGAAGCCTATTTTTCACTTTTAGTGCTTTTTTTGGGGGGGGGGCGGTTTATGCCCTTAATTATCATATGCAATTGGCAATGCAGTCGGCACACAAATGCAATCTTAATTAGGCAAAGCCAAATAAGCGGTAATACAAGGCATTTCAGGGACACATGGGGGAGATTCTAGGATCCCAAACCTTAGACACAGAACAGATGCTGTCTTTTCATGAAGTGCACGTCTGACTTGTGAAAGTCCTCTTTTAGCCACACTGGGGAGGGAACGAGACTTGAGGCTGGAGTGGCCAGAACAGCACCCACTTCCCCTGTATAGAAAGTGCACAGATCATAAACCTACGGCCACAAGTGGACACATTCTTGTGACCACCCAGGTCAAATACAGGGACGTTGCCCCAAAATGGCATTCCACTAGCAATCTTATCTGTCTCTAAAAATGCCTTTGACTAAAATTATATTTTATCTGATACATATTTTTTAACTTTCACCTACTACCTTTATTTATTTAAATTTTGGCTGCATTGGGTCTTCGCTGCTTCCTGCGGGCTTTCTCTAGTTGCGGTGAGTGGGGGCTACTCTTCGTTGTGGTGCGCGGGCTTCTCGTTGCGGTGGCTTCTCTTGTTGTGGAGCACGGGCTCTAGGCGAGCGGGCTTCAGTAGTTGTGGTACATGGGCTTAGTTGCTCTGTGGCATGTGGGATCTTCCCAGACCAGGGCTCGAACCCGTGTCCCCTGCATTGGCAGGTGGATTCTTAACCACTGCACCACCAGGGAAGTCCCTCACGCACTACTTTTATTTATTTATATTTTTATTTTCCTCCAGCTTTACCGAGATATCGTTGACATACAACACGTGTAAGTTCAAGGTGTACAATGTGATGATTTCTGCAGGTATATATTGCAAATAATTACCACAAAAATGGTTAGTCAACCCATCTATCCCCTCACTTGTTACACTTTGTGTGTGTGTGTGTGTCTGTGTGTGTGTGTGTGTAGTGAGAATATTTGCAATCTGCTCTCTTAGCAACTTTCAAGTATATCCTACAGTATTGTTCATTAGAGTCACCATGTGTAAATTTGATTCCAGAATGTATGCATCTTAAAGCTGGGAGTTTGTACTCTTTGACCAACATTTCCTATTTCTCCCAACCTCAGCCCCTGGCGATCACTGTTTTACTCGCTATTTCTCTGAGTTTGGCTTTTTTGATACCACATAAAAGTGAGAACATTCAGCATTTGTCTTTTTCTTTCTGACTTATTTCGTTTAGCATAATGCCCTCAAGGTCCATTCATACTTTTGCAAAAGGCAAAATTCCCTTCTATTTCAAGGCTGAATTATATTATTTCATCTGATATTAATTAGTGGCATTCACTCTCTTTTGGTTAGTATTTGCTTAGTGTTTGTATATAAATATATATTTTCCCTGCATCGCTTGTAAATTGGATTAAAAATAATGGACGGCCTTTTAAGTGAGACATTTACTGCATTTACACTTAATGTAATTGTTATATTTGGATGATTTCTGCCATCTTATTTTGTGCAGTCCGTGTTCTCTCGCTTGCTCTTTTTTTTTTTTTTTTTTTTTTTTTTTTTTTTTTTTTTTTTTTTTTTTTTTTTTTTTTTTTTTTTTTTTTTTGCCTTTTTTGGGATCTAATGAGTTCTTCCTTATATCGTTCCATTTTTTTCCCCATTCACTGGGTTGTAAATTATACTGTCTGTTTTTATTCTTTTAGTGGTTACTTTAGAAATTACAACATAAAAAATGAAGTTATTGTTTAAAATTTATGAAAACCTTTACTCTTCTCCTAGATAATACACAGATCTTATGGAACATTCAGCCTATTCATGCTCCTGACTTATGTGACTGTCAAATGGGGTTTTAGGTCTACCTGTACAAATTAAAAAAACCCAGTGGTTATTATTACTACCAATTTATATAACTGACGGTCACTGAAATCTCCCCACTCATTTAACACTTTCTTTGTCCTCCATTCCTGCTGCATTCTTTAGACCTCTTATCTGAAATCACACACCTTCTATGTGAACTATATTCCTATAAATTCCCTTTCACGAGGATTTACTGGGAGGGAAGACCATCCGTCTGCTTCTTTTCTACCACGAGAGGTCTCAACTTAGTGCTTAGTGCTTAATGCTTTTATGGGCTTATTGCTTTTAAATATCCTATGCTTTCATTTGAATGGGTTCCTGGAAGGAGGAAAATAACTGTGTCTTGTTTTACACAGAACTTTCTGGACGTATTTCTCCATAAATATTCTGAATGTGATTGTCATAAAGATATTTACAAAGAATAAAGGACACATCACTTCACTTGGCACACAGATGCCATTCAATAAAATCTTGTTGAATGAAGAAATGAATGAAGCAAAGTATCCTGGACAACCTTCTGGAAACTCATTGCCATTGAACAATTTCCCCCAAAGACCTTCTAAACTGTAAGGGAAAAGTGATTGTTAAGGAAATATGCAGTATATAATTTCCTACTATTTTTAGTTAAAATGTATGCAACGGCTACGTTTCATGTGCTGTGTGTTTATTTTAACTTAATTGCCTCTGTGTAGTCAGAAAACACTTTATTGATGCTCTCTCAATTACAAAATATTTCCACAGATGTTTTCCACGTGCTTTCCGCATCAGCCTAGGGAGCTAGGCGACAGTTCTTAACACTATTTTATGAGTAATTAAATAGAAGTTTGGGGACTTCCCTGGTGGCGCAGTGGTTAAGAATCTGCCTGCCGATGCAGGGGACACGGGTTCGCTCCCTGGTCCGGGAAGATCCCACATGCCGTGGGGCAACTAAGCCCGTGTGCCACAGCTACTGAGCCTGTGCTTTAGAGCCTGCGTGCCACAACTACTAAGCCCGTGTGCCACAACTACTGAATCCCACGCGCCTAGAGCCCGTGCTCTGCAACAAGAGAAACCACCGAAGTGAGAAGCCTGCACACCGCAACGAAGAGTAGCCCCTGCTCGCCGCAACTAGAGAAAGCCGGCGTGCAGCAACAAAGACCCAATGCAGCCAAAAATAAATAAATAATTTTTTTAAAAAAATAGAAGTTTGGGGAGACCAAGGGGCTTGGTCTACGTTGCCCAAGAGCTCACAGAGCCAAGCCCTCTGATTTCTAGCTCAAAGCCTTTCCACAGTGTTCTGTCCTCAGCCCAGTAGCCTTATGCCCATCCATCAGCCCTGCAGGTGAGTTGTGCCACTTTAAGTGATGTTGGACAGTCCCTCTTCCCACACCTCTTCTCCTGTGGCATAGGGGTTGGTCATGTCTGTTTCTCTGTTGCAGGGTTCTCAGTCAGGAAGACAAACCTTGCCCATTATTCTGTGGTTCCAGAAAAGAGGCTGCATTGATCCAGGGACACACCAGTAAAACCTTCTGCCTGTCCTTCACCTGCCCCCTTAAAAAGGTGAGGACCACAACGTGCAGCGCATGAAACACAGCAGTTGCATACATTGTAACTGAAAATAGTGGGAAATTATGGCGAACACCGCACGCTGCTCTTTATTGCTAACACTATGTTTTGTCCTGTGTTATCACTCAAAGAGGTATATGTAGGTTCCTGGAGGGCCCTTACCAAGCCATCGAAATATTTTCATCAAAAAATCATGGAGCATAGTGAAACTTGATGATAAAGGATTTCTTCTAATTTCTCCCCTGTTATCCCTTAGGACAGTGGTTCCCCATGGCAGCCCTATTCACAATAGCCAGGACACGGAAACAACCTAAATGTCCGTCGACAGATGAATGGCTACAGTAGAGGTGGTGCGGATACACAGTGGAATACTTCTCAGCCATAAAAAAGAATGAACTAATGCCACTGGCAGCAACATGGATGGACCTAGAGATGATCATACTAAGTGAAGTAAGTCAGACAGAGAAAGACAAAGACCACGTGATATCACTTCTGTGTGGAATCTAAGAAAATGGTACAAACGAACTTATTTACAAAACAGAAATAGACTCATGGACACAGAAAACAAACTGATGGTTACCGAAGGGGAAAGGGGGTGGGGGCGACAAATTAGGAGTTTGGGATTAACAAATACACACTACTACATATAAAATGAACAACAAGTACCTACTCTATAGCACAGGGAACTACATTCAATATCTTGCAGTAACCTATGAGGGAAAAGAATCTGAAAAAATACATATATACACATATACATATATATATACATATATATATATATACACATATACATATATATATATATATATATACATATATATATAACTGAATCTCTTTGCTGTACACCTGAAAGGAACACAACTTTGTACATTAACTGTTCTTCAGTAAGAAAATGGTTAAGAGGCAACGAAACAAAGAACAGGCGATCCCAAACTTTGCTGCCTGTAGAATCACCCAGGGAGCTTTTCGAATGCTTGATGCCCAAGCCACACACCACACTATTTACTTTCGTTTCTGGAGGTGAGACCCAGGTATCGTTATTTTTTTACAACTCCCAGAAGATACCAACAGGCAGCCGAGTTGGAGAACCAGCATGGTCTTCAGGCCAGCATCACCAGCATCACCCAGGGACTTGTTAGACCTGGAAATTCTCAGGCTCACCTCAGACCCACTGAGTCAGGCACCCCGGGGTCGGGCCCAGCAGCCTGTGTTTTAACACACCTTCCAGATGATTCTGAAGCTTGTTCACACCTGGGAACCTCCCCCCCGCCCCCCTCCGCAGAGCATCCCAAACGCTCAACTTCAACCATGTGGGGATCTTGTCGAAAGGCAGATTCAGACTCTGGGTTCAGGGGTCGGGGGCTGGGGAGGGGCGGGGCTGTGACCCTGCCTCTCTCATAAGCTCCCAGTGCTGCAGCTTCTGCTGGTGGGCAGACTCAGCTGAGCATGGCGTCCCAGCGGCACTGGCATAGAGTAGATGCTCAGTTAAGTCCCTGGTGAACAGGATAAATATTTGGTGAAGATGAGGATTAAGTGCCATAGGGGTGACTACCCATCATTCACAGGGTAAAAATGACCACAGTTAGGGAGTTTGGAGTTGACATGTACACGCTGCTATATTTAAAATGGATAACCCAAAAGGACCTACTGTCTAGCACAGGGAACTCTGCTCAATAGTATGTAATAACCTAAATGGGAAAAGAATTTGAAAAAGAATAGATACATGTATATGTATAACTGAATCACTTTGCTGTACACCTGAAACTAACGCAGCATTGTTAATCAACTATACTCCAATATAAAATAAAAAGTTAAAAACAAACAAAAAACAACAAACAAACAAAATGACCACAGTGAATGCTCTTTACACAGTCTTAAAAATCGCTGGAAATGATTTGAACAGCAGTCTCTCCTTATAGCAAACAATCCAGCAGGTAAGTTATGTGGGCTGGAAGGAATTCACACTTTAAATCCCTCAGGCATTTTCAGCTCCCTTATTTGTGGGGAATGTTAAAAAACAAACAAACAAACAAACAAACAAAAAACAGCTGGGACGGAGGTGAGGCCTTCTTTACCATGTTGGCAGTCCGCATTTTCTGAAGTTGTCCTGGGAACGCCATTGTGGCTCTTCGCTGACATTTTTGTTAAATCAAATTTCTCCTCACTTAGAGGTGGTGCTGTATCTTCCCGCCTGCTTCAGGAGTACAAGAGTGTTAACCGGGGGTGAAAATATATTCCTGCAGATTGTACAAATCAGGCACCTGTGTCGGTTTCCAGAGGTGAACGTCCTGAAATAGTTAAGTAAAAGTTGGTCACGAGGGGGCAGTATTGCCCCACAAAGATTCCTCACTTCTGCTGCTGAACCTGGAGCTGGTCACCTGCTCTTTTTAAATACGTCTATGTATCAGTAATACTCTTTGTTCTTCTTTCTTCGAAGACCCGGAAGCAGCCAAAAACATGCCCGCCAAATCTGTAGGCACTGGACCTCTATAAAAATGTCTATTGACTGTTTTTAAAAATATTTTTGGGGACTTTTTTTCTCTTGAAATTTTTATGCGACTCTAGCTCATTATTACCAAAGATGAAAAAGTGATCCTTTCCTGGAAGACGCTGTTCTTTATCAGCAGTGCTGGAACATCCAGCCCCGGAGACATTAATATTCTTAAGATTCAGGAATTTTTGTTCCCGAGGAGATATTGAGCTGTGAGGAAGCCTGTTGGCTGAGAAACTCAAGAATGAGTTATTTTGGATGTTTCAGTTGCTGCCTCAGTTTCTTCGGAGGGGCAACGGTCACTAGTGAATGGGACAGCCGAGGGGTCTCCCAGAACACAATGTCCTTGCCCACCGTCACCTGTTCCAAACTGAGCTCCGTCACAGCCCCCTCGGTGCTGGTCTGCATGCGTCTCAGATGGTGACGTTTATCAAAGCTCAAAGTGCATGGATTCCTGCACTGTCCCTGCGCGTCTGACCTAGGAGTTGCTGGAACACGAGGCGTTTTCTTCCTTCCTGGACCCCGGGGCTGCGTGTGCTGTTTTGCGGGCCCGTTAACGAGGCTTCTTCTTGGGTTAATTGCGCGCCCTGCCCGGCCACGTCTCCAGAGGCCAGCTTCACCCCACCCCCACCCCCGCCCCACGCCGAGATTGTTTCCATATGTGACCCCACATGCTCCCGCGGCCACCTCTGAAGAGGCTGGCTCCCAGCTGCCCCTCGGGAACCATAAATTGTGTCTGCTGGGCTTCCTTCCAGGTAGCTCTGCACCCCACACGGGGCCCTGCTTGTGAGCCATCAGTGTGGGTTTTCTTTGGAGTGGCTGCAGACTCAAGAGGCCGGATCCACGGTGACATGGAAGGTGACAGTTTCCGAGTTCTCTCTGGTGGCTTCCATCTGGCCTGCTGGGAGCTCTCTTCTTTGTCTGAGGCCACGGCAGAAATTCAATAGGGGCTTGATATTGTTTAACGGACACTGATGTGATGCCCGGCCCAGTCCTGGGCCCGCCTTTTGGGAGCCTGCAGCCCAGCGAGCTAATCCATCCATCACAGAACTAAGGCCAGCATGGAGCATCCCAAGAGTTCAGATCTCCCTGTGAAAGGAGTCCTGGGTCACCTTGGACTCACGTGGTCATGAGACCCGAGGCTGTGGTCTGGGAGCTGTCTGGTCTCTTGGGTCTGCTCCAGCCTGGATCCCAGCTCTTGTCCACAAAACCCAGGGCCATCCCCTGCCACCAAGATGAGGGGTTGGCCAAGGGAGACGGGGTGCCGGTGGACTCAGGCGGGTTGTTTCCCAGCCCTTCTGCCTGGGGAGGGGATTGGTGGGTTCTGTGAATTCAAACGAGGGTGGAGAGAAGGCAGGTTGCAGCTCGTGTCAGATGGAAGCACACCTGGCTGCTCGTATCAGAACACCTGATGGCAGAGGTGGAAGCAAACAGGGGTGAATAGTCATAAACATTTATTTTCAATAAATAGAGTTTATTTTTTTGAGCAAATTTAGGTTCACAGTAAAATTGAGCAGAAGGTACAGAGGTCTTCCATCTACCCCCTGCTCCCACACATGCAGCTTCCTTCATTATCACCACCCACCAGCAGAGGGGGACGTTTGACAATTGATGAACCTGCATTGACATGGCATCATTGCCCAGACTCCATAGTTTACATTAGGGTTCACTCTGGGTGCTGTACATTCCGTGGGTTCGGATCAATGTACAGTGACATGTATCCACCACTGTAGAATCATAAAGACGGGCAGAGTCAAGATGGGGCATGGGAGGATGTGGAATTTGTGTCTCCCCACACCTAGGGCTCCTGCCGGATACTGGTGGGGGACCTCAACGCCCAAGGAGACGGGAGGAGCCCCCGAGCAACTAGGTAGGACATGGGGGGAAGGGAGTGGGGACAAGAAGTGGAGGCTGGACAGGACCAGCACCCCTGAGGGATGGCTGGGGGAAGGGAGGGGTTCCCACTCCTGGAGGGATGCTCGGGGGCTTGAAGGATCAGGGGGGAGTGCACCTAGCATTTTCCTGCCCAGTCGGGCTCCGGGAAGCCTGCTGGGCTCCCGGGCCGGGTCCTCCGCCCTCTGAGGCCCCCTCTGGGCCATGTGGGTCCTAGGACCACGGGAGGGAGGGAGGAAAAATGAGAAAGAGAAATTAAGGAAACAATCCCATTTACCATCATAACAAAAAGAATAAAATACCCAGGAATAAATCCCAAGGAGGCAAAAGACTTGTACTCAGAAAACTATCAAACACTGAGGAAAGAAATCAAAGATGACATAAACAGATGGAGAAATATTCCATGTTCGTGGATTGGAAGAATCAATATTGTGAAAATGATTATACTACCCAAAGCAATCTACAGATTCAATGCGAACCCTATCAAACTACCAATGGCACTCTTCACAGAATTAGAACAAAAAATTTCACAATTTGTATGGAAACACAAAAGACTGCGAATAGCTAAAGCAATCCTGAGAAAGAAAAACGGAGCTGGAGGAATCAGACTCCCTGACTTCAGACTATACTACAGAGCTACAGTAATCAAGACAGCATGGTACTGGCACAAAAACAGAAATATAGATCAATGGAACAGGATAGAAAGCCCAGAGATAAACCCACGCACATATGGTCACCTACCTTATGACAAAGGAGGCAAGAATATACAATAATGAAAAGACAGCCTCTTCAATAAGTGGTGCTGGGAAAACTGGACAGCTGCATTTTACATCTTTCAGCAAAAGAATGAAATTAGAACACTACCTAACACCGTACACAAAAATAAACTCAAAATGGATTAAAGACCTAACTGCAAGGCTGGACACTATAAAACTCTTAGAGGAAAACATAGGAAAAACACTCTTTGACATAAACCACAGCAAGATCTTTTTTGACCCACCTCCTAGAGAAATGGAAATAAAAACAAAAATAAACAAATGGGACCTAATGAAACTTAAAAGCTTTTGCACAGCAAAGGAAACCATACACAACACTAAAAGACAACCCTCAGAATGGGAGAAAGTATTTGCAAACAGAGCAATGGACGAAGAATTAATCTCCAAATATATAAACAGCTCATGGAGGTCAATATCAAAAAAACAAACAACCCAATTAAAAAACGGGCAGAAGACCTAAATAGACATTTCACCAAAGAAGACATACAGATGGCCAAGAGGCACATGAAAAGATGCTCAATATCACTAATTATTAGAGAAATGCAAATCAAAACTGCAATGAAGTAACACCTCATACCAGTCAGAATGGCCATCATCAAAAAATCTACAAACAGTAAATGCTGGAGAGGGTGTGGAGGAAAGGGAACCCTCTTGTGCTGTTGGTGGGAATGTAAATTGATACAGGCACTATGGAAAACAGTATGCAGGAGGTTCCTTAAAAAACTAAAAATAGAACTACCATATGACCCAGCAATCCCACTACTGGGCATATACCCCGAGAAAACCACAATTCAAAATGACACATTTACCCCAATGTTCATTGTGGCACTGTTTATAATAGCCAGGACATGGAGAAAACCTAAATGTCCAATGACAGATGAATGGATAAAGAAGATGTGGTACATATATACAATGGAATATTACTCAGCCATAAAAAGGAACGAAATTGGGTGATGTGTAGAGATGTGGATGGACCTAGAGTCTGTCAGACAGAGTGAAGTAAGTCAGAAAGAAAAAACCAAATATCGTATATTAACACATGTATGTGGAATCTAGAAAAATGAACAGTTGAACTTATTTGCAGAGCAGGAATAGAGACATAGACGTAGAGAACAGAACAGACATGTGGAGGGCGGGGAAGGGGAGGGTGGGACGAATTGGGAGATTAGGTTTGACATAAATACACTACCATGTGTGAAATAGCTAGCTAGTGGGAACCTGCTATATAGCACAGGGAGCTCAGCTCGGTGCTCTGTGATGACCTAGATGGGTAGGATGAGGGGGGTGGGAGGGAGGTTCATCCAAGAGGGAGGGGATATAGATATAGATATATATATAGCTGATTCACTTCAATGTACAGCAGAAACTAACACAACATTGTAAAGCAATTATACTCTGATAAGAAAAAGAGAATCATATAGAATAGAATTTTCAGTACCTAAAAATTCTGCGTGCTCCACTCTTCATGCCTCCCTCCCCCTAGACCCTGGAGACTAATCTCTTTACTGTCTTCATAGTTTGGCCTTTTCTAGCACGTCATGAGTTGGAATGGTGCAGTGTGCAGACTTCTCAGACTGACTTCTTTCACTCAGTAATAAGCAACACTCATGTCTTTTTGTGGCGTGATAGTGCATTTCTTCTTAGCCTGATTAATGGAATAGTCCTGTTTATCAAGAAGTCCGAGTGGGTTGGTCATGGGCTGCTGCAGGGGCTCAGAGACCCATGTTACTCTTTTGGCTCTGCCCTTGCAGCCCGTTGCCTTGGCCACGCGTGGTTGCAGAGGCAGTTGTGTCTCCAGAAAGCACCTCCAGGACAGAGGCCAGAGGAAGAGGGAGAGAAAAGGGGGAAGCGTGTTGGCAGCCAAGGGTGCACCCTTTTGCCTGGAAAACAACGGATTTCCTAGAAGCCCCTGGAGGGAATGTCCCCTTACATCTCACTGGCCAGAACCAGGTCATGTGGCCACATCTGGACATCAGAGTGGAAAGAAATTGCCAAGACGGGTCTAGACCCAACATGGCTCCCCCAGCACTGGGCAGGGGCTTGCTGAAGACATGGGGGGTTGTTAGCAGAGAAGTGTGTGAGTGTGAGTGTGTGAGTGTGTGTGTGTGTGTTGAATGGATGCTGGGGGGTAATAGAAGGGGTCTGTTGCCACAAACTCAATAAACAGGCCCTTTACGTGATTGGGAAAGGCGACCCTTCCTCCCCTGGTGGGTGCTGTCAGAGGTGGATGCTGCAATATCGGGACATAGAGGAGGTTTAGGAGTCAGCTTGTGGGGAGGAGGCTGTCTGAGGGTTATTGTCACATGAATGGTGTGGGTATAGTTTGGAGGGGGAAGGAATCACTTAGTTCAGAGAACTGATGAGGGAGGTGTCTGATCTAGGCTTTGAAGGATGGATAGCATTTTTACAAAGTAGCTGATTTATTATAGAAGAGCATCACAGATTGCTAATTGTCCTTTACTAGCCACTGTCCCATCTTCTGCAGTAATGACACCCCCAGTTTTGGGGCTACCTAAGGACTACCTTTCCCAGCTTCCCTTGAAGCTGGGTGTGGCCAAGGGGAGGAAGCATTAGATGCAACTCCCAGGAGTGACACCCTTCCCTTTTTTCTCTTCTACCAGCAGGCAGGTGGCCATGGTGGTACTTACCCAGTTCGGATGCCACGGCTGAAGCCACCCCCAGGACTGATGGAGCGATGAGACAGAGGGACCCTACACCCAGACCGGATGTGACAGAAAAGAAAAGTCTTTCTTGTTTAAACCAGTATTAACGTGGCTACAGCTCTGGTAAAGCTATGAGCCTATGTCGTAATGTAAAATAATAAGCTTTTAGTGTCTCTTGAGAGCTAACTTTTTTTTTTTCGCGGACCTCTCCCTGTCGCGGCCTCTCCCGTTGCGGAGCACAGGCTCCGGACGCGCAGGCTCAGCGGCCATGGCTCACGGGCCCAGCTGCTCCGCGGCATGTGGGATCTTCCCAGACCGGGGCACGAACCCGTGTCCCCTGCATCGGCAGGCGGACTCCCAACCACTGCGCCACCAGGGAAGCCTGAAAACTAACTTTAATCACACTTAACCAAATCAATGCTTACCTAGCCTTGCATTGTTAAGCAACAAGGTATAACCCCCTTTTTTTAAAAAGGAGTTTTCTGCATTACGGTAGGTTGATGGTCCAGTTTGCTCTTGGGTCTGAATCTCCCTGTAGTGTGTCAGCCTATCTGACAAGTGGAGCAGCATATGATTTGGAAATATCAGTTGATGTTTTACTTTTTGCCCTCTGATCCTTCACTCAGTTGGGTTTTTTTTTTTTGCCTCAGGGAAGGGAAGACACCACAGAAAGAAAAAACTGGAGTCAGGTCTGGGCCAACCCTGGGGGGCATCAGAAAGGACTCCTCTCTGTACAGACTACTGAGTGGGAGCAGGTGGGAGAGACCCGGACAGAAAGCCGGGCCCTGGGGGCCTTGGGCCGGGGAGAGGGGCCTGACTCAGCAGGATGGGTGGGCCTGAGGCCACCTCAGCAGGGGCAAGCATGGACAGATGACCCCCCCTGAGCCCCTCTCCAACACCAGGGAACCATGAACTTCTCCTTGAACTCAGCTGCAACTCAGGAAAGTCTGGGGACCCGGATTCGATTGGTGGAAATTACGCTGAGCTGCAGAGAAATGAACAGAGTTACACCTGCATTTATCAACAGATAATTGTATGTACTACACAAGCGTTTATGGACAGCAGTTCTGGGCCTGGCAAAATAGTGAGTATTGCAGATGCGAAAACTGTCACAGACACAGAGATGCAGGAGACATTGGTCTCTTCGTTCCATCCTTTTATTCTCCACTCAAGCCACCAGGGCCTAAGGTAGCCATGCTTGAAGGTCTCATGCTACTTGGATGTCTGAAGAATGCTGGGCTATTATACTATTACCACAAGTGTAGAATCTGTAGAACTAAATTATGGGGTTCCTTTGCCGGTGGCAATTTTTCAAAGTATTTTTTTGCTAGCCGCTACCCACTTTGGATAGTTTGCTTTGCCCAGAGTCGGGGGTGCACTAAATATTTGCTGAGGGAAAAGAAGGAAACTCTGTTTCTTTATGATTTCCCAGACGACTTAGCCTCTGTTTGAGAGCCAGGTGACTTTATTAGAGTGACTACTACTGGCACAATCATTATTTTCTATTGGAAGTAAACACTCAGCAAAAGAGTGACCTGTGAGGGTAAACAACCCAGAGCACACAAAGTCATGCCCTGTTCAAGAAAGGCTGAGAACCCAGAACTGGAATAAACAGTGCCAGTGACTACATGTGAATAATGCTGATTTTGCACCAAAAAAGAGCCTCCCATGAAATTGTATTGCTTATCTGAGAACCACACTAAGAATTGTATATTAAAGGGTGGAAATAATTGGCTGAAATCCTACTTCTTCCCCTTAAAAAGTCACTGATTAGCAAAATTGTGAACAAATAGCTTTTCAAGCAAGTCAGCAGCAAAATAGTCTACATAAACAAATTACATTAGTAGTGAAGAAAAATTCCCCCAAATGGGATGCTTGGCCATGATAACGAGTTATTTTAGGAGAAAATGTGAATGGGATTTTATATAATCTTGGAAGGGGGGAGGTCTTACATGACATGACACAAATCATGACAAAATTCAGAAGCTGTAAAGGAAAATATTGATACATTTGACTTCACGCAATTTGAAAGATTTTGTTATGTCAAGAGTACCATAAATGAATTTAAAGTATCAACCAAAAAGTAACCATCAAATTAAAATACGAAGCTAATCTTCAACCTAGCAATTTTCCATTGCTAAGGAAAATATTTGCAACCTAATGTGGTGTGGGCTGATAGGCAGTGTCCTCTGAAATCTGTATTCTTTCTTCCATTGCTGTGGAATACTAGGGAGGCCTCAGTAGGACTCTAGAATGGTGCCCACAATCCCTGATGTTCACGCCCTGGCATAGTCTCCTCCCCTTGAGTGTGGGCAGGGCGTGCAACTTGTTTCTAACCATAGAATATGGCAAAGGTAGCAGGACACACATGCTTGTGTGCATGTGATGATGTATGTAAGATTACACCACCTATCTTGCTGGAGTCTCTCTCTCTCTTTTGTTGGCTTTGAGGAAATCCCATATGACAAAGAACTGAACATGGCTCCTAGGAACTGAGGGAAGCTTCTGATGGGGTAGTTAGCAAGAAACTGAAGGCTTCAGCTCTACAGCTGCAAGGAGCTGTATTCTGCCAACAACCAGAAGCAGATCTTTCCCTAGTCCAGACTGAGATGAGACTGCAGCCCTAGCCAACACCTTAATTGCAACCTTGCAAAGGACCCAGTTGAGCTGTGCCCAAGCTCCTGACCCACAGGAACTGCGAGCTAAGAAATGTTTAGTTTTAAGATACTAAATTAATGGCAACATTATTAGGCATAATAGATAGCTAATGCAAACCCAACTATACTGCATCTCCCAGGCTCCCTTGCAGTTACATGTTGCCACGTGACTAAGCTCTAATCTACAGAATGTGAACAGAGGACATACAAATGGCCAATAAGCACACGAAAAGATGCTCAACATCACTAATCTTTAGGTCATTAGGGAAATGCAAACTAAAATCACAATGAGATTCCACCTTGTACCCATTAAGATGGCTACTATAAAAAAAATAACCAGTGTTGGCGAGGATATGGAGAAACTGGAACCCTTGTACACTGTTGGTGGAAATGTTAAATTGTGTAGCCTCTGAGGAAAACAGTTTGACAGCTCGTCTAAAAATTAAACATAGCATTACTATATGATCCAGCAATTCAAGGCAGGGTCTTGAAGAGATATTTGTACACTCATGTTCACAGCAGCATTATTTATTCACAGTAGCTAAAGTGTAGAATCAACCCGCATATCCACAGACAGAAGAATGGATAAGCAAACTGTGGCCTGTACACACGGTGGAATGTTATTCAGCTTTAAAACGGAAGGAAGGAAATTCTGACACATGCTACAACCTTGATGAACCTTGATGACATAATGCTAAGGGAAATAAGGCAGTCGCCAAAGAGACAAATACTGTATGATTCCACTTATATGAGGCATCTAAAGTAGTCAGATTTATAGAGACAGAAAGTAGAATGGTGGGTGCCAGGGGAGGAGTGAGAAGTTGTCGTTTAATGGGGACAGAGTTTCAGTTTTGCAGGATGAAAAGAGTTCTGGAGATGGATGGTGGTGATGTTTGCACAGCAATGTGAATGTACTTAATGCCACTGAACCGTATACTTAGATATGGTTAATATGGTAAATTTTATATGTATAAAAAGTTGAAAAAAAGCAAGTTGCAAAAATAATATGTAGCACAACGCCATTTTATAAAAATATGTATGCTTGTTTGTTGTATACATAAAGAATTTCTGAAAGAATACCCCAAAAAACCAACAGTAGGGAGGTTGGGAAATCGGATGAGGGAGAGATCAACTTTTGTATGCTTTCTGGTGCTGTTTGGAATTTTAGTTTATGACGTACATGTCTTACTTTTACAATTTAAAACGAATTATTAATGAGTAGATTGGATTTTCTCCTACATTGATTCCTTAGATTACTCTGGGGCCAGCCCTTGAGGATTATACTGATTCCTTATGTTGGTTTCTGCTGAGATGTTTTGAGCTGTTGGGTTTTGGTTTCTTCTACAAAACTGTTTTCCAAAGGGTAATATTTAATTCTTCAACAGCAGAACAGCCAGAATAAATTTTGAAACTTTGTCGGATTGTATTTGAATGATGTGACTCAACAAATAAAGGTTACTGAAAGAGGTTTCAGTGTTTCTAAAACACCAAATAGAGCCACAATCGAGACAGCGTTTGGCAAAAAATGAACACACACAATTCCTCACGTGTAGAGACCATGCCTTCCACTTTTTTTGTGTTTTCCATGGCATCCAGTAAATTCTATGTAGTATTAAGTTAAACGCTTAATAACTCCACGGCGGGTGGAAACAATTTTCATGACCAATGTCGACGATCACATGACTAGTTCATTTTGACTATGTTGACCTTTTAATCATCAATCTCATAGTTAAAATATTTAAATCATTCAAATTACCCAATTAGGCAAAAGGGATGTCGAGCAAGACACTATCTTTAGGGGAGAGAAGAATACACAGAAATGTATTTCTTAAATGGCTCCATATAGAAGCATTTGGATGTGGACACCCTCACAAGCCCAAAGACATACAGCCTTTAGGTGAAGGAGAGAAGTATTAGCTGGAGACCAGAGTGGCCCCGCCGCTGATAAAGGAAGTATTAAAAGTTGCACATAAGCCCCGGAAAACATGTGCTCTCATTCCCTGAATTTTTCGTTCTGCAGCTTTGTCCTTTTCGATACAGGCTGAATGTATTTACATTATAACCGTGTCCTGCTTAATTCTACTTAGAATTTTTTTATTCTAAACTTTTAGCTAAAAGGTCCATTTATGTAAAGGCAGTAATAATTTACACCACTGCTCCACAGTCGGGCCTTTCAGGCAGCGTTTTTCAACCTCGCGCTATTGGCATTTTGGCCAGATGGGCCTTCGATGGTGAGGGCCTGCCTGTGCGCTGGAAGATGTCGGGCAGCATCCCCGGCCTCCGCCTACTAGATGCCAGAGGCACATCCTCCCCCGTGCTGCCAACCGGAAATGTCTCCAGACGCCCCGGGGGCCAAACCGTCCCTGGTGGAGGAGTGCTGCCTCGAAAGGGGATGGAGAGATCGCAGGTGGAGGGGGCCAGCCACACCCGCGATGCCACTGCACCTGGGGGGACCTTCCCCTGCAGGGGTGAAGGTCCCAGCGAGGGGGCTGAAGTCCCTCGTTTTATCCACCTGGGAGGGGGCAGCGGGTCTGAGCGCCCGCTTGAGTGTTAGGAGTACAGCAGGAGAGGGACTGCAGTGCCAAGGGCTGCCCGGGCTCGACTTCCACAGGTAAAAGCACTACATAGTTTCCGCCGGTGACTGGGTTTATGCCCTGATGTGTGTGGTGGGAGTCTAGCTGCTTCAGGGTCTCACCAATACTTAGTGCTCCTCCTATGAGCATTCGGGTGGGAGTGTATGATTTTAGGTTGCATTTTGCGATGACTAATGACATTTGGCCTCTTTTCAAATGCTTTACTTTTTTGTTTTTGTTTTTTTTTTTTTTTGCGGTACACGGGCCTCTCACTGTTGTGGCCTCTCCCGTTGCAGAGCACAGGCTCCGGACGCGCAGGCTCGGCGGCCATGGCTCACGGGCCCAGCCGCTGCGCGGCATGCGGGATCTTCCCAGACCGGGGCACGAACCCGTGTCCCCTGCATCGGCAGGCGGACTCTCAACCACAGCGCCACCAGGGAAGCCTTGCTTTACTTTTATAATTCGAAAAAAATGTAAATATGTGTGTGCATGTGTGTAAAAGGAGGAGTTATAAATATATAAAAGGTGGAGCTACAAAATTGCAGGAGTGTGGAGCGCATCCGGCTGCCTTGGTGGCCAGGCCAGCACGTCGAAGGGGCAGCCCCAACTCCCGAGTCCTCCTAGGAAACGTGGCGCCTTCCTCTGTATCCCAGGCTCCCCCCCCCCCACCCCCGCGACCCTTCACGGAGCCAAGCGCTGGCGTTCCCTTTTCACCGGAGTTGGGAAACAGTGCCACAGAGGAGCCTCTAGATGGCGCTGCACCCTGGAGATTTGTTCGGCAGGGCCCTTCCTGTCCCATCCGAGGGTGCATCCTCACCTGACTTTGACCTGTTTTGCAAGCTGAGCCCTGCCAGCCCCTGGGTTCAGAAACTCTGCGGGAGCTGTCCTACGGGCCAGGGGTGTGTGCACACGCACGTGGGGTGCGTGGTGTGTGTGCTGTATGTGGTGTGTGTGTCGGAGTGGGCAGGGAGGGGAGGGCTTGCTGTGTTCCAGAAGGAGAGTGGGTTCTTGCTGGAGATTAGGAAGAGTAGAGACAGAATCTCTTAGAAGACAACAGTTCATCCGAAGGACACACACACACACACACACAAAAGGCACAAACACATAGACAGTGTAAAGCAAGTGTCCTCATACCTGGGCTCCTGTCAAGTCTGCAGCCCTCAAGCTGTAGATGGTTCCCCTCCGCCACAAGGGGTGGGGACGTTCTGGAAGGTCAGGGTCCCCTGCCCCCCACTCACACGCAGGCACGCACATTGGTTTCCTTTGTGCTCGTTCCAAGCTCGGCTATTTACAGATTTGGGCACAGCCCCTCCAAAAGGGATTCCCCACCACCCCACCACCCCCGGCCCCGTGAAAACAGAAATAGTGTTTCTTAGCATTGTTTCCTTTTCCTTTGTTCATGCTTTTTCAAGTGGAAAAATACCATAAATATACTCAGACAAAAAATCATATCTTGCCCTTAAATTATCTGAGGAACTAAAGGCCAGCTTTCTTTAACTAGAGTCTCCATTTCAGCCTGTTTTCAGCTTTGGTCATTTCCCAGCAGGGCAGGTGCTGGGACCCGAGTGTGCAGCCCCAATCAGCCTGTGTCTGGACTCACAGCTGCACGTGCATGGCCGCCTCCAGTGGGACACGCTCTCCTGGGACACAGATCTGGTGCGTGTGCATGTGCACGCGTGTGTTTGAGAAGTCTTGATACCATTTTGGGGGGACAATTCAGAGGAAAGCCGTTGTTACCAGAGTGGGAAAGAAGCCTGCCTTTTGCTTGACCATGAGACTGAGCAATGCTGGTTGAACCCTTCCTGCATTTCTTGGATGTTCATGACATCTTTGGCTGTGAGTGTGGGTGAGTTTTCTGTTTCCTCTGATGGCTTCAACTTTGGCAGATTGGCCGACTGGGGTTCAGGAAGAAATGTTCCATGTGTGCTCAATTTGACAGAAACAAGTTGGTTCCATTTTCTTAAAATGAAATATGTGAGCATCTTTGAAGATGGTTGCGTCTTTGCATCCACAGTGAGACCCCCTGCTCGGGAGGGCTGCACCCCAGACCTCCTCCTCCAAGACTGGCGGACCCTGATGACCTTCTGAGTGTGGTATTGATTGTAAGGGATCTGGGGATCTCACAAGCCCCTCAAACACAGTGCTGGCATCAAAGCAAGGGGTGAACTGCTTCTGGGGGAGGGTGGTCTTCTCAGGCCTGCAGAGCTGGGAGAGGGTCTTGGGGCTGAGCTTCTCAGCTCCAGAGTGAAAAGAAAATGTTGTCAAAAGTCATCAACTGTTACCGAGTCCAAGCTCATACTGCTCGCCACAAGACAGGCCAATAAGTCAGGAGACGAGGTGTCGGGGCAAAGAACAGTGACTTTATTAGAAAAGCCAGCAGACCGAGAGGATGGCAGGCTGATGTCCTAGAGAACCGAGAGGATGGCAGACTGATGTCCCAGTTAGAATTCAGGCTTCTTTTATATTAAAAGGAGACAGAGGGTGGCTGGTTGTTGGAAGCTTCCTGGTGCAGGAATCCTTTGTTCTTTCATCTGTCCAGGTAGGTCAGGTCACAAACCTCCAGCGAGACAAATGTTATTGTCTGGTATGCAACTTTTTATCTTTATATGAATGGAAAAGTATTATACTCTTAAAGGTCAGAGCCTTGAGATTGGGCTATCCTGTATATTTCAGGCTACAGGCAACATTCTTAACTGAAAGCAAAAGCAATAGAATACAAAGGTTAAAGTAAAAGAAACAGATCCAATATGGAGTTAGATTTGTTCTTCCCTATTACACAATGAGTCCAAAATATTAGGTTCCTGGGCTTCCCTGGTGGCGCAGTGGTTAAGAATCCGCCTGCCGATGCAGGGCACACGGGTTCGGGCCCTTGTCCAGGAAGATCCCACATGCCGCGGAACAACTCAGCCTGTGTGCCACAACTACTGAGCCCGTGCTCTAGAGCCCACGAGCCACAGCTACAGAGCCTGCGTGCCACAACTACTGAAGCCACGCACCTAGAGCCCATGCTCCACAACAAGAGAAGCCCCATTTGCCGCAACTAGAGAAAGCCCGTGCACAGCAATGAAAACCCAACACAGCCAAAAATAAATAAATAAAATAAATAAATTTTTTAAATGTTAAAAAAAAAAATTAGGTTCCTCGTGCCTCAGGCCAAGTTCCTGGAAGCAGAGCCTTGGAGAGGGGGTCTTGGGAAGGGGTATATGAGGGGCTCGGGAGGAATGGGGGGAGGGTACACGGCAGGAAAGGCTGTGAGTGGCTGGAATCCAGCTCTAATCAGCTCACCGGTGGTCATCACTGGCCAAAGTCAGCTCTGGGATGGGGCAAATGCCATCTTCTTGGTCTACTGGCTTTTCTAATCAAGTCACTGTTCTTTGCCCCAACACCTCGTCTTCTGATTTATTGGCCTGCCATGTGGCGAGCTGTACGAGCTTGGACTCGGTAACAGTTGATGGTTTTTGACAACATTTTTTTTTTTCTTTTGCTAAATTTGATCCTGATCCCTACTTGTTGTATCTTTCTGCTTTCTTCCGGATTCCTTTTTTTTCTTCTTCTTCTTCTTACCAGAGTCAACAACTCAAGGATTTTCTCAAAGAGGACTTTGTGGGATAAATTCTTTGAAATCATGTATGTACGAGAATAGTGTTACTTATTATGTTAAGTAATAATTTAGTTTTCGTCACAAAGCTGGATACATTGTTTTAGGCTCAAATGCTTTCCCTTCAAAATATTTAAGTGATTCTCTGCTGTCCTCTTGTATCTGTCACCACTGACAGCTCTGTGAAAATTTGGTTTTGACCTTTTGTAGGAGTCGTGGGTTGCATTGTGTACCCTAAAAAGAGATGTTAAAGTCTTAGCCCCTGGTACCTTGTGAATGTGACCTTATTTAGAAATAGGGTTGTTGCAGATGTAATTAGTTAAGATGAGGTCAGACTGAAGTGGGGGGTCCCCTAATCCAATACGACTGGTGTCCTTGTAAGAACGGTAGAAGAGACACAGACACACAGGGAGATGCCATGTGACAATGGAGGCAGAGATGGGAGTGATGTGTCTACAAACCAAGGAGCGCCAAGGATCGCCAGCAAACACCAGAAGCTGGGGGAGGGGCCTGGAACAGATTCTACCCTAGACCCTTCAGATGGAGCCTGGTCCTACTCATACCTTCATCTTGGACTTCTAGAACTATGAAAGAAGACATTTCAGTTGTTCTGAGACACTCAGTTTGTGGTACCTCCTTAGGGCAGCCCAGGTAAACTAATACAGTAGGTAATCTACTTTTTCCTTAATCCTTATCTTATTACTATCAGCAGGTTGATATTGTCTCCCTAGAGGTTGGATAAAAGGCCTACTTGAGGGCTTCCCCGGTGGCACAGTGGTTGAGAGTCCGCCTGCCGATGCAGGGGACACGGGTTCGCGCCCCGGTCCGGGAAGATCCCACATGCCGCGGAGCGGCTGGGCCCGTGAGCCGTGGCCGCTGAGCCTGCGCGTCCGGAGCCTGTGCTCCGCAACGGGAGAGGCCACAGCAGTGAGAGGCCCGCGTACCGCCAAAAAAAAAAAAGAAAGAAAAAAAAAGGCCTACTTGAGGTCGTTGGGGCGAGCTTAGGAAGATAGAAGCTTCTAGTAAGAAAAGGGCTCATCAGCCTCATCGCTCACCCCCAGACGCCCTCCCTCCTCCTTTCAAGCATTCCCCTTTATGTTGTGGGGGGGAAGCCAGCCTCCGAATAATTGCCCTGGGGAGGCCTGGGGAAGGCAACTTTTGCTGGGGCTCCCCTGGCCTGGCTCCAGGGCTGCAGGGAATAGCCAGGCTGGCACAAAGCCCCCTCCCCAAGGTGGGGATGGACTGGGATAGGCAAGGACGCTGGGGCTCCAGGCTCCAAGCTTGTGTGCGCATAGCGGTGGTTTCTCTCTGCGCCCTCTGTCTCTCGGGGCCCTGAGCACCCTGAAACCCTGCGGCCCTCAGCTGAGCAGTGCAGGTCTGGTGGGGGAGCTGGGAGGGGTCGGCCCTGATTGCTCCGGGGACACAGAAAGAGAAACAAGTCGAGGTGCCTTTCCAGCCCCCGTGTGGGAGCCATGGCCTTGACGGCTTTCCTACCTGCCCGTCACCTCACCCCACCCTCAATGCCCACCTGGCCAAACCAGCTGTTTTGTCAGCGTTGAAGGGGCTCTTAGACCCGCCAAGTTTTTTTTATCAGCTGTTTCATCTCAGGGGGTGGTCCCCAGGAGGCGCCTGGCAGCCCCCAGAGTTCTCCACTTTGCGTGGACGGCACAAAACAAACGAATCAATGAACTAATCAAGAATTTAATTCACGGCCTCTTGTGGTCTGAGATGTCCTCAGATCCCTGAGTCACGCCTGTGCCGACACCGCAAAGTACGAAGGCGTGTGTACTTCTGCTTACTCTGTGGTGGTGACGGGAGCGGGCACGGGAAGGCAGGGGGACACCCCGGGGTCTGCGGGGGCGGGGCCAGGGGAGGCCTCTGTGGCTTCTGACACCGTGGCTCCATCCCCAAAGCGCTGCGGATTCAAGGAGAACCAGCGTTCCAGGCCCCAGGAAGGATGTGGGTCCACTCTCGGGATTCCGGACAGGAAAGCCACGAGCAGCGGTGACAAGACAGGAGGCACCTTCGAGGGCGCCCTGGGGGTATGAGCTGTGCGTGGAGCTGCGAGGCCCTGGGCACGACGCCGGGGTTTTGTATCAGCACCTGTTTCCTCCCAGATTAGCGGGAAACGGTGAGCGCTGCCAGGATGGAGGGAACCCGGGGCCACGTCCTTCGTGGAGGAGAAGTTTCAGCGCTGGGGCGGCCAGGCCAGGGTCCCAGTTCCCCGTGCTGAGGGCCTGCGGGGGGCCGCCCTGGGCTGTCGGAAAGGGGCACCGCTCGGCCTTTGGGCAGAACAGCGCGCGGTCTGGAAGGTTCTCACTCCCTGGGACACTGTGGTCAGCTGAAATTTGCAGACCATCCCCGGCCCTCGTTCATGCCCAGCGGGTACCACAAGCGTTTAGGGCGGTGCCAGCCAGGCGCTTGGCCCTGCGGGCGGGGGAGGAGGGGAGGGGCGCCGTCCATGCAGACCCGGCGGGAGGCGCCCGGGCTCTCGGGGCGTCAACCTGCCCTGACCGGCCTAGGCTGGGGGCCGGTCCCGTCCAATGTGTGTTTATTGAGGGTCTGTGCTGTGGCAGGTCGGGGCTGGGCACCTGCTGGAGGTCACAGAGGTCAAAGACACTCATCTTGTGCCTCTTCGTGACTTACTATCCGGATAGCATTTTGGGGAGACTCATATGTCTACCAGCGTGTGTCAGGGGTCCCTAGAGAAACAGAACAAATAGGATGTGAATACTTGTCTCTCCGTGTCTCTCTCTCTCTCTCCATATATATATATATACACACACATATATATGGAGAGAGAGAACATATATATTAAGGATTTTTGTAATTAATGAATTATATATATATATATATATATTCACCATTTAGCTAGCTAGCTAACTAGCGATTATCTATCCAACTATCTAATCTTTCTAAAAATCTAAAATCTGCAGGGCAGGCTGGCAGGCTGGAGACTCCCGGAGGAGTTGATGTTGCAGCCTGAGTCCAAAGGAAGTCTGGTGGCAGCAGCCTCTTCCCCCAGGGACCTACTATCTCTTAAGGCCTTCGACTGCTTGGACGAGGCCTGCCCCCATTGCAGAGGGAAATCTGCTTTACTCAGAGTGCACTGATTTAAGTGTTAATCACATCTAAAAGTAAGTCAGACAGAGAAAGACAAATCCCATATGCTATCACTTATATGTGGAATCTAAAATATGACACAAGTGAATTTATTTACAAAAACAGAAACAGACTCAGAGACTTAGAGAAAAAACTTATGATTACCAAAGGGGAAAGGGAGAGGGAGGGATAAATTGGGAGTTTGGGATTAACACTCCTATATATAAAATAGACAAACAACAAGGATTGACTGTAGAGCACAGGGGACTATATTCATTATCTTGTAATAATGTATAACGGAAAAGAATATGAAAAAGAATATATATGTGTACATATATAACAGAGTCGCTTTGCTGTACACCTGAAGCTGACACAACACTGTACGTCAACTATACTTCAATAAAAACAAAAAATACCTTCACAGCCACATCTGTGTTTGACCAAATGACTGGGCACTGTGGCCCAGCCAACCTGACGCATGAAATTAAGCAGCGCAACCAGTAACCATTAAACAATTTAAAAAATTAAAAAAATCTAATGTAACAAAGGCATGATTGGTCTGGGAGTGCATGGGAGCCTGAGGACTCAGTTCCCCTGGGGACTGGGAAGAACCACTTGGAAGAGGGGATGACATTTGGAAGAGGGTCTCAACAGGCTTGACACGTGGTGGGTGGCAGGAAGGCTCCTGGCATTTGCCCTGGGCCTGGGCCGCCGAGGAGGTGGGGTGGGAAAGACCCCGAGGCTTGCTTTTGTGGGCAGGTCCATGTGCAGCTGTGCTGTGCACGGGGACGCCATAGCGGCCCCAGTGCTGGGCTCTTGAGACTGGGGGGCTGAGGTTCCAGAATCCTGAGCAGAGGCAAAAGATCATTGCAGGAGAAACATTATCACCCTCTGTAGGGGGGACACACGTCACGCACCTCAGCTGGAGACAAAGTCAGGGCAAGGCTGGTGGAAAGCTGCCCTCTCCCCCAAAGCCTGGAGATTTTCCGACAGCTTTTCTGCCTTCCCAGGGGCTGGAATGCAGCCTTCTTGGTAGGCTGGAGGTGGGGGGGTAACATTGGGATGGATGGATAGCACATCAGCCTGGGCGGAGGCCTCATTCCTGCCCCACCATCCTCCCCGGCAAGTCACCAGGGGGAAGCATCTCCAGATGCCCAAATCCAGAGAGATGAGAGACCTTGTTTAGGGGCAAAGTGTGGTGCAGAGTTGTTTTCCCCCGGGAGCTGCTGTGGGTTCGCACATGTGTGCAGAGAAAACATTCTGGTTTTCTGTGTCAGCTCCCACTGTGTTATTTGGAGAGCGTTCAATGCCTTCCCAGCGAGGTTTCATTTTCCACTCACCACCCCCTATTGTCGGAAAGAGCCCCGAGCTCCCCAAGCTGTAGAGTAATGCATTTGTCGTCTTTGAGAGGATGAGACACTCACTGAACACTTAGCCCTTGAGTGGCGGCACTACCTCACAGCACGAGTGTCAGCAGGGGTGAGCCCCACCAGTGGCCCTGAAGGCTGGCGTTTGGAGGGGCAGTCCCCTTGCTGGGGTCTGGCTGTGTCGCCAGAGGCAAGCTTGGCCACCAGCGCTCACTGGCCGGGGTCAGCTCCCCTGAGGGATGGCTGTGTGGGGAGGTGAGGGGGGACCGCAGGGCTGAGCTGGCCTTGTATGTTCTGCGTTCACGGTCAGCTCAGAGGAGCATCCAACATCTGCACGATTATCCCAACTAGGGGTGCCTTTGGCAGCTTAAAAACACCACCTGAAAGATCTCCAGGTTTTATTCTGAGGTCTGCAGATCGGTTTGTGCTTTGCAATTCCTATCTACAAAGCGATAGTTATTCGTGAGACAGACCCCAATGTCAGGAGCCTGTGGTCTTACCGTCTGAGCCCTGGGTTAAGTGCAGGGCTTGGGATGCAGGTGGCTGTGTGGGCAGTGGCCGGACCAATGCGGCGAGAGGAACGTCTACCTTGTTCTGGAAACTTCTTGAATCTGTGACAACCCTTAACAACCCCCAGAGAAGACACCATTATTCTCCTCAGAATTATGTTCTGTGATCTTTGAATGAGCAGTGTTTTCATTTTTGGTGGATTGTGGCTCAAAGTATAGAATATTTACCTTGACGTGTACCCAGGAGTGGGATAAACTTGTTCCGAGCCGTCCGTGGTGGACGCATCCCTGCACCTGCAGGAGTATGTCCACGGGAGCCTTGGACCTTCAGCAGCACGTCTTATTTTTGACTCGTTTCCCACTCAGGTTGTCTAAATCGGTAAGTTAGGACCATTTCCAGGAGATCACTCTTTCACTCACACTGTGCCTGTATGTAGACTGGATTCAGTTCACACCCCCAATCCAGTGCCTGGGAGGGGGGTGCCTGGCCTGGGACTCCTGGCACTGCTCTCACTTCAGGCTCTTTAACCAGTGGTCACCTTTCAACGTGGCACATTCTAGTATCATTCTGAGAAAAAACTCTCAAATTACAGTCTGTTTCTGTTTTGTAAATAAATTCAGTTGTATCATTTTTTAATTAGATGCCACACTAAGTGCTATCGTGTGATATTTGTCTTTGCCTGACGTACTGAAGTGCATCCTGGGGGTTCGTACCTCTTCCATCCCATGCTAGACACACTTGAGTCTCCTCCATCATCCCCCAACCATACGGTTTCAATGCCTGGCACCATCTTATTGCCTGGACGCTCTTGGATACTATGACTGTCTTTAAATGTTGTGTCCGGAAGGGGAGAGAACATTCCAAACTGATGTAGCATAAAGAGAGGACGCTACCCAGCTGTGCTTTTCAAGCCCTCTATTGTATGTCTTTTCTCTCTCGTGAAATTGTAAGGTTCTTAACAGCAGAGACCTCGCCTATATTCTATCTTTCCTGCTGGGATTTTACCAATGCCTCGTAAAGTTAGCTACATAGATGAATAATACATGTGGTGGACAATAATAGTAATTCTCTTCAAGACAGTGGTGAGCTGAAGCTAGCTTATACCCTCTTCTGAGAAGCAGTTGTCAAATATTCAGGAGTTTGAGGGATCTGACTGTTAAAGTGTTGATGCCTTGACATTGGCCATGGTAGGAATCGCTACACCATGGAAACTGGCAAAGGCAGCAAATTTTCCTCTCAGAGAGATGGTTTCCCTACACACCACTGCTTGAAGATGAGAAACATCTCCTGTCGTTTATTCCCGGAGAAAAATCAGGAAGACGCATGGATTCCCATCCCCCGACCCCATTTGTTCAGAGGATAAAATCGACTATGCTTTTTTGCTTTCTGGAATTTTTTTTTTTTTCTCCATAAAGAATAAAAAGTTAACTCTGCGTTAAAGATGGGCAACTGAAAATAATCGTAATATTCCCAGGCACATGAGCTATCGAAATGTAAACGACTCCTCCCCCCTCGCTTTCTCATGAAAGCTTTTGTTTAGCCAGGGAATTTTGCTGAGAGAATATAAGATTTTGCAGACGCTGAGAATGTTAAACCACTGGTCTTACTGTCATCATTTTAGACACTTATTTACTTTAAAGAAACCGTGGGGTGGGAATATGAGATTCAGCTACTATTCGAGTCTGGTTTTCTGAAAATAACTTGCTGTTTGGGAAGATGATGAAGAGCGTTGATCTCAAATGCTTGGCTGAATTTTTAACTTTGCCAATCCCAAGACTAGGTGAAGTGTTTCTTAAGGAATAACTCATTTTTCAGAGTGTTCCTTGCGTTCTGAAATTTCAACGTGCCAACACTAAACTATCCCTTTAGAGAGAACAACCCTCTCTTGAGAGTCCCGAAGCCTCACGCAGCTGGGCTTGACTGATACTCAAAACACTGAAAGACTTAATTTTTTTCTTTTCTAAATATATTTTACTTCAGTAAACCTTAAGCCAAACCTCTTGCAGATGGCAGACAGCTTAACTGCTGTGGTAAACTCGTCTGACGTTTTGGGGAAAACTTTGGGTGCTGTAACCATCCATCGAACCCAGAGAAAATAGATTTCAACCCACACAAAGACATGCATATGGACCAGCCTCTTGACTTGGCGGCCAAAGTTTTCTCCAAGGCTGTTCCTTTCCTCCCTTTCCTTTTCAGCCTCTCTTGAAAGGCTTGCAAGTGAAGAATGTATTATTGGGACAGCAAAACAACAGAGGCCCAAGAAGAAATGAATCGGCATTGCTGTTTCTGTCCCCGCCCTATCTGTCTTCCTGGTGTGTCTGAGATGGTGGGTGACAGGATCAGTTGACTGTATTCATGCGCCAGCTTCTTTTATTTATGTACTTATTTTTAAATTTCGCAGGCACTGTGTGCCTCTAGGTAGCTCACATCATTGGTCCTTGGTGGCATTAGTTATAAATTGCAGGAGACACTACATCTTTTTTTTTTTTTTTTTAATTTTTTGGCTGGGCCACACGGCATGTGGGATCTTTGTTCCCTGACCAGGGATCAAATCTGTGCCCCCTACATTGGCAGCGAGAAGTCTTAACCACTGGACCGGCCGGGAAGTTCCCGCCACACCTTTCTTGTGTGCCGTCCATATGCCGGGCACTGCCCAGGCTTTATTATCTTGGACAATGCATTTTCTGTCTCTGTATCAATCAGGGATATTTCCTAAATGAGTGACTTCTGATTCAACATGGAATTTATAATTTGGGGATTATAAGAAAAATAGCATGAAAGCTGCTGTTCCTCACCGCGCCCGAGATCCCTGCCGTCTTGGTGGCAAAGTTAAAAACAAAACCCAGTGGAGAGTGACTTGGTTTACTTCAATAACCAGGGACTATGAAGTTTGTTTACTTGTTTATAAACACTTGCAAACACCCCGTAGCTCGAATAGCCAACCCATGTTTGTACTTTACACGGATTTGTTTTCACTGCTTCCTTTTACGTGTGTGTCGGTGAGAGAGCCCTTGGCTTTGACCCGTGCTCTCAGCGTCCAGTGTGTACAGTCACGGGGCAGCTGCAGGCGTCCTGCGCCACCTGGTACACATGGCGGGAAGGAAATCCGGGGGCAGGTGGCACCTGGTGGGCATGGTAGGGCCTGGACCTGGACCCCCAGGAGGAGCTGAGAAGGAAACAGCTGATGTAGGTGGTGGTGATTGGACATCTGACCAGATTTGTTCACAGAATGGGCAAGACACCCTGAGAACACCCCCCCCACCCAAGTCCTTGGGTGGGCAGCAGAAGCAGGGGTGGGCTCTCATTAGAGGGGCATGGGCTCAGGAAAGCGCGTGGCCCAGGCTGGAGCTGGGGAGGAGTGATGAGCAGCTGCTTTGTCCTCACCAGAGCAGTTTGGAAGATGAACGCCATGCCCTTCAGTGGCTAGATGGGGTTGTTTTGTGGACCACAGTGGTTCCACATCCATGGACCCTGAGGAAAACTCATCTTTCACCGTGTCACACCCACTCACCTGCTGTAGATAGGGCTGGTTTTGTCATTATGCCCAATTTGGAGATGAAGACGTTGAAGCTCAGAGAACTCACTGGACTTGCATAGCTTCCCTTGGCATCTCAGTGCCAGGGATCTGAGGGAAACCTGACATCTTCCGTATTTGTCAGCTCAGGAGGCAGATGGCTCTGGGCTTCCTCACTTTATCCTCCTCTTTTCTTTACCACTCGTCCCGGGCTGCCTCCTTCAAAGCTGCTGTTCAACCAGATGTCTTTGTTTCATTAAATACTTTCAAGTGTTTTTCTCTCTCACAAGAATCATCCTGCTTAGACAATTTTTTTCTCACAAAAAGTGGTTGCTGGTGATCTGTTTACTTTCTCTTTCCTTTCTCCAGGAAAATCAAAGATGTTAAGTCCCTTTGCAGAAAAGAAACTTTCCATGTATGACCAGGAAAAGGTTCACTGTCCTTAGGAAGCTTTGGGCTATGAGCCATTGAGAATCCTAGTGACAAAGGCTTAAATATGAAAACAAAACAAAACAAAACACCACTTCTCTAAAGCCCAGAGGCAGCACTTCTGGGGCTCAGTGGCCCACAGATGTCATCAAAGACCAGAATCCTTTTCCCCTTTGGATTTGCTGCTCCTTAGCCTTGTCCTCTTCTGGTCAAAAGATGGCTGCTGCTGCTCCAGCGATCACTGCAACATACAGATTGTTTAGAGGCAGACACATTTCTCTTCACATGACTTTATCAAGGAGGAAAAGATACCTCTGCTGCTCCCCAGTTTCCTTCCAGCTCACCTACATGCTCAGCCAGTCCACACCCCTTCACTGGGGTACTTGGTCCCCTGCACGCTGTACACAGGTCGTGGGGGCCATTTCTCAGTTTCATTTAGGTTTCCATCTGTGGTCCCCTCCTCTTCCATTTTCTTCTTTTTTTTTTTTTTTTTTTTTTTTATT
>RJWK010022513.1:0-29832 GCA_004363435.1 Platanista minor
CATTTCATACCAAGCTTGTTGAAATAAGAACTAAAATCATCTGCCAATAAGTTGCATGGAAGTTTTCCACAGTCTCCTTAGGTGACCTCATTTAAGATTTTGAATTTTTTGAGGTCAGAAAGCTTATAAATATTCAGTCCTTGGTGACAATTTCAGGGCCATGGTGGAGTAATTATAGAATCATTCTAGTTAGCCATCTTTGAAAATATTCTGACTTTAACTTATGTTGGCTTATACTTTTTTTTTTCTTATTACCTTCTGCTTGTCTATTGACTTCTGCAATACAGTCCTTATTTAAAGAGCCACCTTTAGAAAAGTAGGTGAGTCTAAAAAACCATGGATGTTATTCTCTTTGACTAGAGACATCATTACCATGAGTCCAGAATTTTGCAGAACAGATGAAAGTCTTGAAATTATACTTAATTTTTTTTCAATGTAGTAGACATTGTTTTGACTTAAATAGCATCTGTCACTTCATCATCTACTATTGACACTGATTTTCCTTAGGACGATATCCCTGCCCTCTCCCCACTCCTAGTTGGAGGGGGAGCATGTGATCTGGTTCTGCCTAATGAGGATGCATCACAGGATGTATCCAGGACGGTCATGTGTCCCAAGCCAACCAATCAGAGCCAGTGAAACACAACTGGAATTTCTGTTGATATTATTAGGAAGAAATGTCTTTTTCTTTAAAGTTTATGGAATGTAAACATGAGATGCTGGTGAACATCTTGGTACCATGTAAGGGAGCTTGTTTGAGAATAAAGCCAAAAGAGTAGAAAGAAGGTTTCAGAGATGAAGTGAGAGAGAGGGAGATGAAGAGAAGAAAAAGGACACCTAGATGCTGTGGGAGCCTCATTCGACCCCCCAAGTTTTTTAGTTGTAAGACACAAAACATTCTCTGTTTGCTTAAGTCTGTATAAACTGGGTTTTCTGCTACTTGGAACTAAGTCTTGAGTAATATATATATATATATGTATATATAGCAAATCATATTTGTATTCTGACTCTGGAAAAAGAATATGTTCCCAGGCATTGATTAAACTATTTTATGGAATTTTCTGCTCACATTTAAAGTAGAATTCTTTTCCTTAGAAGTATGAGTCACATTCTCATGCTAGCTAAGAAAACCAACATACAGAGTGTTTGCTTGTCCAGTCTCACCTTAAGATATGGCCCAATAAAGATGAGTGGGACCACGGAGGAAAATTGTCGTACCCATGAAATGGTCTCCTTTTGAACATTTATGCACATGGATAGAATATAGTAAGGTGTAGGGTTCTGGCTGTGGTTGTCGTTTCCAAACATGAAGGAAACCATATAACTTTAAAATGCCTTTCTTTTTTCCTAAGCAAAAAATGCAAATAAGACACTATTTCAGGTGCCAGCTAGACTTACAGTTTCATCTGTCCTTTGGGGCTCAGCTTTCAGCTACTTGTGCTCAGTGTGGCCCTGGCTGGGCTGACAAGGCATCACCAGGCTCTCCAGTCCATTTCTCATAGTAAGTGTTTTAGGTGTCTCTTCTCTCCTCATTCCAACGTTTCTCTTATATACATCTTGCTCTCACAGTCCCTAGGGTCTCGGAGGCTTGTCCATTCTCAGGCTGATCCTTTTCCTGTGTTCCTTTCCAGCTTTAAGGACTTTGCTCCGTCACTGACACGTGCTTTTTTATATTTACAATCTTTCCTATTTCAATCAACTGGCTCTTTTCCTTTTCCCTTCAAGTATCCAAAGCCAAAAGAAAATAAAACTTGCCTTTGGAAAAGAAAATCTTGGCTACTATCATCCCTTTCAGGTCCCATGTTATAAAGAGTTACTAGGACCATCTATCTGCCTATGTCTGGTTTGTGACCCCAGCTGAAAGTCTTATGATTAGGTGGGGCCATGTGATGACAGTCACGTGGATCAGGAGTTGTGAGTGGAAGGGACATATGTCACTTCTGAGCCAGGATACACAGTTGTCCAAGCAAGACTGCCCAGAACCCCCTTTCCATCAGCTGATACCTGTCAGTACTTGAGAGAGTGGATGTTCCATCAACTTGGGACCCAAAGTGAGGAGCCGTGGAGCAGGATGTCAGCCAAAGAAAACTTTGGTTAATCCATTAAGGTTTTCTTTTTGTAAAATATTTATTTATTTTTGTTTTTGGTTGCATTGGGTCTTAGTTGCGGCACGTGGGATCTTTCGTTGCAGTGCGCGGGCTTTCTAGTTGTGGCTCACGGGCTTCAGTAGTTATGGCACACGGGCTTAGTTGCCCCACTGCATGTGGGATCTTTAGCTCCCCGACCAGGGATAGAACCTGTGTCCGCTGCATTGGAAGGCAGATTTTTAACCACTGGGCCACCAGGGAAGTCCCTAATCCATTAAGGTTTGAAGGCTGTATGTTACTGTGGCTTATTCTGATGGCTACACTTACTGTTCTGATTTTTTGTTTTTAGTTTATTTAATTCCTAATCTCTTAAATGGAAGGTTTTTTAGATGTTACCACTATTTTCTGACTACCCTGCCACTTCTAAGGGTAAATATGGTTTTATTCACGTTGAAAATTGCAATCATGGTCTGTTGTTCCTGCCTTTATTTGGTGCTGTTTCACCTTCCGTTGCATCTCCCACCACTGATAATGGCTTCCATCCTGAAGTCCCCACAGCTTCCATTGCTCCCAACTTCTCTGCCTCTCTCACTTCCTCTAAGACTCTCCCCTGTTTTGCTGCTTCTTCTGCTGCCCAAGACAGAGTCCTAAAGAGAGTATGAAGAAAAAAGGCCAGATCATAGAATGAGATGACCTAGGTTTAAATTCCAGCTTGAACACTTATTTGCCACGTGACCCTGAGAAAGTCACTTAACCCCTTGAAGTCTCAATTTCTATTTCAGTATTTCAGAAATAATACATAGGCACTGTCATAAGGATTAGCACTATAATGAATGTACAAGGCCTAGCTCATAGTCAGAACTAAATAATGATGATTTTTATGCAATTCAAATGTCCCTCATCACTCCAATTTTCAGAGTGTAATATATTTCTTTACACAGGGGTGCTGCATTATACAATTTTGGAGAGCACCACTCACACTGCCCTCTAAATATTGGCTCTTTCTGAAGCACAAGCCCTATGTAAATACTGCCTTTAGAGCTGTGCTACTGTAGCACACCATCTTCAAAGTCGAAAATGGCAGGAAATCCGACCCTCTTAATTTCCCCTTCTCATAGAATTTCTGGGAATTCTCTCTACATCAGTGTTTATAACGTTACACAAATTCACAATAGCTGTAGCTCTTATAGCCGAAACAATTACAGCCATAGGGTCCTGCAGACTCTTCAGCACCATCTGATAACTGGTTACTCCAGGCTGATGTTGCCTGGTGTACACTTGTATTATCCCACCCAAGGAAAGCCAAGACACACTGGGAGGTTTAACGTATTCCTCCAGAAGGCTCGGGGATGACTGAATTACACATAAAGTAGCAATGGAAGTGGTTCTAAGAAAAAGCTAGTCCTTGGGCCCACTGTTCCAAGCCTAGCATTCGGGGCTTTCACGTAGCTCAGCGTCTGCAATGGGAAAGAACCAAACTTCTTGAGACCCAGAGAAAAAAGTATGTCCCTGCCTACTCCATGTCAAGGCCTCTTTCCTGTGGAAGAATGGTTAACAGAGAATGATGAACATGCATTGAGCTCAGATGAGTCTGAATCCCAAGCCTCCTGCTTATAACTGTGTTACGGGGAGGAAGTCACGGCAACTCCCTGGACCTCAGTGTCTCCACGACTAAAATGAGGAAATGATGTCGTCCGCATCATGGGGCTGATACGGAGGGTGAATGAGATAACGCACTTCAAGTACTTGGTATCGTGCCTGCTTGTTACAAGCACTCTCTACATATGAGGTATCACTAACAATCAGAAGCAAGGATTTGTGGAGTTCTCGTGCTGTGCCAGGCACAGCGTTAGAACTTCACACATGTTTGACCTTGTGAGGTAAATACCATTATTGATAGTATTGCAGGTACAGAGAAGAAGTTAAGTGACTTTTGCAGGATCAGAGTTGAGATTAGAAAACAAAACTCCCTGTTTAGATTTCCGCACTCTTCCTGAGAATGCAATCACAAAACCCACGAATCCATCCCAAAGTTTAATATAGTTATTCAAAATCACAGCGTATTTGGGGCACAAGCAAATCACCCAGGTGAAGATTCCAGGGCTGCTTGTCCAGCCTCTTGCTACCGGAATAAGTAGAAGATGCACCTTCCACTTTTCTAGCCTTTCCTGTTGGTCTATAAGCCCGATATCCTGGGGCCTGCTGCTCAGAACACACACGCACACCTCTTCCCAAACTGTAATTTCCAGAGACACAGAAATATAAGCTCATATTTAAGAAAAGTATTTCTGCTAAGCAACCCAATATATATTACTAAGCAGAGGACTTGAATTACTAATTCTGAAGGAAGCTTTCCAAACCACTATGTACTTAACTTACAGCCGTCTGACTGAAACCACATTCTGAAGGGACCTCTCCCAGAAAGGAAAAAAAATCAACTTATACCCTAAAATGTAGAAACCTCCTACAACCCCTAAAAAGGCAATGTTGTAAATATTTTCAGATCTGGTTTCCACTGACCTGTTTCTCCCACTTACTTGAAAATATAATCCACACTTTCAACAAGAAGTATCATCACCATATTGCTGACAACTAAAGGGAAAAATCTTGTCTGAGCCCTTCAGCCAGATATTCTCCTTCTTCCAGAATATGTCCATTCGGATGCCTAGCTACCACCTAAGAACCATGGGTGTAGGGGAGAGCAGTGTCACACACTGGCTCAAAGTGTCGCTCTAGAATCATCTAGCTTGTTTTGAATCCCAGTCTTTCTTACTATATATATAGCTCTGTGACCTTGGGCAACTTAGATAACCTCCAAGACTGAGTTTCCTCAAGGGCAAAATAGGACCAGTAAGAGAACCCATATCACCGAGCCATGGGAAGGAAATAGTGTACGTAAGGCACAACAGAGTGAGGGGAATATTGCACATGTCCGATAAAAGTTTTTCTATTTTTTTACCTTATTATTATTATGCACAAATTAAATTTCTCTCTCCTCATTATTCACATGTAAATTTCTGTTCAGCACAGTGGCACTTTTCTCCCCAGGATCAAAACCCTGAAGTTTTCTTTTTTCTTTATTTTTTTTGTTAGTTATCTATTTTATATATAGTAGTGTATATGTCAATCACAGTCTCCCAATTCATCCCACCACCCCCCTCCTTGGTATCCATACATTTGTTCTCTGCATCTGTGTCTCTTTCTGCTCTGCAAATAATATTATCTGTACCATTTTTCTAGATTCCACATATATGTGTTAATATACAATATTTGATTTTCTCTTTCTGACTTACTTCACTCTGTATGACAGTCTCTAGATCCATCCATGTCTCTGCAAATGACACAATTTCATTCTTTTTTATGGCTGAGTAATATTCCATTGTATATATGTACCGTATCTTCTTTATTCATTTCTCTCTTGATGGACATTTAGGTTGCTTCTATATCCTGGCTATTGTAAATAGTGCTGCAGTGAACATTGGGGTGCATGCGTCTTTTTGAATTATGGTTTTCTCTGGAAAACCTTGAAGCTTTCTTTAACTTGTTTTCTGTTGTTCATATATCACTTAAATTCTTTATTGAATTATATGGCATATTAATGAATAAATTGAAGAATTATGAGGAAACGAATGTAATCACCAAGTGCTATTTCTATAAAAATTTCTCTCACTCTTTATTCCTGCTCAAGACCCCAGCTTGAACTTCTACCATCTAGTGCATAATCACCTCCCTGGGACATTGTGGAAAAGGCAACTTCTATGACAGAAAACTGGTCAGTTGTCACAAGATGCTGGTGAAAGGAAGAGGTGACTACAAAAAACACATGGAGAAATTTTGGGAGGAACTATTATAGGTCTTGATTATGGTGGAAATTATACAATTATATGTGCTTGTCAAAAATTATGGAACAGTACAATAAAATGTGTGAATTTTACTGTGTAATGAATTTTAGTGAATGGAAGAAAAGACAATTGGATGACAAGGTCTATTTTACAAAGATTATTATAAAAGGGGATATTCTATAAGAGAAGTATCAATTCATCAAGAAGATATAGCAATCTTTATGTATACAAGGCTAATAACAGAGCTTCAACACACATGAAACAAAAACTAATAAAACTAAGAAAAATTTTAAAATCCACAATTATGGTAGAAAATTTCAGTATTCCTCTGTCAGTAATAGTTATGAGAAGTTGGCAAAAAAATCTGTTAAGTGTATACAAGAGAATTGACCAACCACTATCAACCAAACTTATCTAATTGAGATTTACACAATTCTACCTCCAAAACAACAGGATATATATTCTTTTCAAGTACACCAGGAATAGTCACAAAATAGACAAAATTCTGAACCATCAAAGGTTTTAAAATAAGTTAAAAAATTGAAGTCATTCAGTTGATCCTAAGACCACAGTGGAAATAAACTAGAAATTAATGATAGACTGTTACTTGGAAAATCACTAAATAAATGAAAATTAAGCAACACACATCTAAATAAGCCATAGATCAAAATATTTAGAAATCACAATGAAAATTAGAAAATATTTTGGACTAAGTGAAATAAAGAAACTACGCATAAAAATTTGTGAAATGCATCCAAAGCAGTTCTTAGAGGAAAATCTATAAGCTTGAATGCTTAAAATCAATGATATGTTTCTACCTTGAGAAACTAGAAAAGTAGGATCAAATAAACTTAACATAAGAATATGGAAAGAAAAAATAAAAAATTAAAAAAATAGGAAACAGAAAAAATAACTGAAAAAAATCAATGAAAAAACTAGTTCTTTAATGAGATCAATAATGTTAATAAACCTCTAGTCAGACTGGTCAGAAAAAAAGAGAAGACACAATGAACCGATATCCGCAATGAAAATGGGATCCTCCTAACTGTAAGAACTGTAAATAATTTTATACCAATAAATTTGACAACTCAAATAATTGATGCATTTCTATAACAAAACACAAACTACCAAAGCTCAGTCAAGAAGGAATAGATCATCTGAATAGCTACATATCTATTAAGGAAATTGAATTCATAGTTAAAAACCTTCCAACAAAGGAAACTTTAGGCTTTTTTGGTGAATTTACCGTGTTTCTATTTTTAATTTTTTTTAATTTATTTTTAAAATTTATTTTACTTATTTATCTTTCGGCTGTGCCACATGGCATGTGGGATCCTAGTTCCCCAACCAGGGATTGAACCTGTGCCCCCTGCATTGGAAGGGTGGAGTCTTAACCACTGGGCCTCCAGGGAAGTCCTGAATTTACTGTGTTTTTAAAGATGAAATGATGCCATTTTTACACAAATGCTTCCAGAAAATCAAAGAAGGCTAGTATTACCCTAATACAAAAACCAGATAGACATTACAAGAAAGGAAATTACAAATATTTCTCATGAATACAAATGCAAATATCTTTAACAGAATTTTAACAATCACATCCAACAATATCTAAAATACCTAAATTATATTATTTAAAGACTGTGATGATTACTGTGATGCATCAACTTGACTGGGCCAGAGTATGCTCATATATCTGGTTAAATGTCATTTCTGGGTGTATTTATAAGGGTGTTTCCAGAAGAAATTAGCATTTGAACTGAGTAAAGTTATTGCCCTTCCCAGTATGTGGGAGCATCATCCATGCACTGAGGGCACAAACAGAACAAAAAACGTGGAGGAAATTTGGAAGGCTGAAATCTCTCTCTGCCTGACTAGTTGAGCTGAAACATCGTCTTCTCCTGCCCTTGGCTGAAACTAACTTATACCGTCTGCACTCTGATTCTCAGAACTACTACGATCAGCTTTCCTGGGACTCCAACCTGCAGAAGGCAGATCATGGGATTTCTCAGACTACATAATTGTGTGAGCTAATTTCTTATATATATGGCTTTTATTCTATATGGCTTTTATTGATTTTGTTTTTCTTGAGAACCGTGACTAATAAAATGATCAGGTAGAGTTCAGTCCAAGAATGTGGGTTTAACATTTAAAAATGTATGCAATTCATCATATTAACAGAATTTTAAAAATTAAATATGATGATCTCAAAGATGATGAAGAACTGGGCAAAATTTACACCCATTCATTTTAAAACACAAACACAAACACACAGAAGTATAGGAACAGAATTAAACTTTCTAAAGTGGTAATCTATGAAAAACCTACAGCTAACACCACATTTAATGCTGAAAGGCTGACTGCTTTCTCCCTAATATCGGGAACAAAGCAATATGTTCTCATCACTTCTATTCAACACTATACTGGAAAAACTATCTACTGCAATAAGGCAAAACAAAAAGTAAAACTGACTTTATTCATAGACTCAGAAAATCTTAATTCTAAAACAAGCTACTAGATCTAATGAGTTCATTTAGCAAGGTCTCAGAAACCAAGGCCAATATACAAAAATTAATTGTAATTTTAGGTAGTAGCAATGGATGAATGGAAATGAAATTTAAAAACCAATAACACAATAACATCAAAAATATCAAATACTTAACAGTAAATATAACAAAGATTTATAAGAACTCTGCCCTGGAAATTATTAAACATTATTAAGAAAATTAAAGACCTCAATAAGTGGTAGTTTATTACTATGCTTGTGAATTAGAAGACTTAAAACTGTTAAGATGTTAGTTCTCTTCACATCGCTCTAGTCAATGCAATCCATGTGAAAGTCACAAGTGGTTTTCTGTTATTGTTTATTTTTGTTTCTTTTTTTGTGAAAATCCACAAGCTGTTTCTAAAATGTATATGGAAAGGCAAAGGACCTAGAACAGCCAAATCAGCATCAAAGAAGATAACAGCAGGATAATTTACATTAGCACATATCAAAACTTACTTACATGTACAGTGATTAAAATAACAGGGACTACCACAAGTATAGACTAATACACCAGTGGAACAAAATGGAGAGAAACACAAACACATATACAGTTATCTGATTTATAACAAAGTCTCCATTGCAATTCACTGAGGGAGAGGCTGCTATGTATAATAAATAGTGTTGTGCCAATTGTACATCCATGTGGAAAATAATGAACCTGATCACTACCTGAGCCACCATCCCCCCACCAAAACACAAATAGAGCCATATCTGACCTCTTTTAAAATAAAACAGGATAATATTTTCATAACCTTGGAATGGGCAAATTATTATTATTTTTTTAAACAGGACAAGGAAGGAATCAAGATGGCAGAGTAGGAGGATGCAGAGCTCACCTCCCCACAAGAATACATTAAACGTACATCTACATGTGGAACAATTCTCACTGAAAACAAACTGGAGACTGGCAGAAAGACTCCTGTACAACCAAGGCTGTAAGACAGTTACATGCTTGGTCAGGTAGGAAGGGAAAAGAAGTGATCAGGAGGGGACCTATGCCCCTGGGAGGGGACTTAGAGGAAAAGGGAGATTACACAGGTGGTGACCCTCCCTGGGCAGTTGAGCAGTCAAGCCACATATTGGTCCCCACAGAGCTGGGGTCCAACCAGGGAACGGTGAGCCCCCTTGGCTGGTTGGAGGGCTAGTGGGACTAACAGGAGGTCTTCTGTGTGGGAAACATGGATTCCACTTGTGCGGAGTGCACGGATGCATGTTTGCCTCCAAAGCAGGGTAGAGAGGGTGGAAAGTGATTGAAACCACCTGGCTGTCTGACTGGTTTCCCCACAACCACTCCACTCACATCCGAGCCTGAGCTGAACAAATTCTTCAGCAGTGTTTGCCTCGTGTTGCAGCTCCACACTGGAGTGGAGGCTGCCATGACTGAGGGAAAAGCTTGACCGTGAGACGCTGTGGCAGTGCAAACCCTAAGCAGCGTCTGAGCAGGGAGGGGCAGCCATTACTGGTGACTGCACAGGTGATGCATCAGAGGCAGACCAGATCTCTAATGGCAGACAGATCGCCACACCCAGTTCCCTGACCCTTGCTGAATACCTGCAGCAGACCCTCCTGCTCTGGCGCTGCTCCTCTCCAGAGCGGAGGATGCTGGTGCTGGGAGGGGGAAGAGCACACAGTTAGAGGGAACTGAGTTAGTTAGGACCTGACCCTCAGGGTTTCTCCTGCTCCAGCAACCTGGGACCTGACCCTGCCTCCTACAGGACACTGATGGCCACTGAGTAGAGGAGAAGCCCTAGTTCACACCTGGATCCAGCCCTAGCCCCTCCTTCTCCAGCCCCACTCCTTACCAAGGTGATAGCTGCCAGCACGCCCTGAGGAAAGATGTGACTTGTGTTCATGTCAAATCCAGCTCTCCCACCAAAGGCATTGGGCACGCAGCCTGTACAGGGATGCTCCCACATAAGGACACCCTTAAAGAGAACCATAGGTTATAGTTTCTCCTAATTTCATAGAAATAGAGAAAGATAAGCAAAATGAAAAGACAGAGGAATTTGTCTCAATTGAAAGAGAGAAAACCCCTAAAAAAACTAATGAAAGAAAAACACAGTTTACTGGATAGAGACTCCAAAGCATTAGTAATAAAAATGTTGACTGAACCAGGAAAACAATAGATGAACACGGAATTTTAACATGGAACTAGAAAATATAAAAAAGAGCCAGCAGAACTTAAGAATACAATAAAAAGAAAAACACACTAGAAGAAATTAACAGCAGACTAGATCACACAGAACACATAAGTGATCTGAAAGGTAGAATAATAGAAAACACCCAATCAAAAAGAAAAACAAATTAAAAAATAATGAAAACAGTTTAAGGGATCTTTGGAATAACATCAAGTGTGCCAACATTCACATTACATGGGTCCCAGAAGGAGAAGAGAGAAGGTGGTTGAAAATGTATTTAATAAACTTCAGGCTGAAAACTAAGCATGAAGAAGGAAACAGATAACCAGGTACAGAAAGAACAGAGTGTCCTAAACAAGATGTACCCAAACAGACCCACACCAAGACATATCAAAATTATAATGGCAGGGCTTCCCTGGTGGTGCAGTGGTTGAGAGTCCGCCTGCCGATGCGGGGGACACGGGTTCGTGCCCCGGTCAGGGAGGATCCCACATGCCGCGGAGTGGCTGGGCCCGTAAGCCATGGCCACAGAGCCTGTGTGTCTGGAGCCTGTGCTCCGCAACGGGAGAGGCCACAACAGTGAGATGCCCGCATACCGCAAAAAAAAAAAAAAAAAAAAAAAAAATTATAATGGCAAAAGTTAAAGAGAGAATTCTAAAGGTAGCAAGAGTTATATATAACAAAGAGTCATATACAAAGAAACCCCCATAAGGCTATCAGCTGATTTTTCTGTAGAAACTTTGTATACCAGAAGGGAGTAGCATGATATACTTAAAGTGCCGAATGGGAAAAACCTACAACCTAGGATATTCTACCCAGCAAGATTATCATTTTTACTTGAAGGAGAAAGAAAAAACTATTCAATCAAAAACTAAAAGTGTTCATCAATACTAAACTGACCCTCAAAGAAATGTTAAAGGGTGTCATCTAAATGGAAAGGAAAACGGTATAACAAGAAGTATCTATATAAAAGGAAGAATTCTAGTAGTTAAGGAAAATATATAGTAAAGGTTGAGGATCAACCACTTAAGTAAACTAGTATGGAGTTTAAATACAAAATTGTAAAATCAAGAATAACTACAATAATCAGTAAAGGCATAAAAATGAAGATGTAAAATATGAGATCAAAAATACAAAATGTGAACAGCAAAGTCCTACTGTATAGCACAGGGAACCATATAAAAACTATAAAGTGTGAACAAGAAACTCCTACTGTATACCACAGGGAACTATATTCAATATCCTATAATAAACCATAATGAAAAAGAACATGAAAAAGTATATATACACTTTTATATATATATAGTATAAACTTACTCACTTTGCTGTTCACCAGAAACTAACATAGCATTGTAAATCAATTATACTTCAATAAAAGGAAAAAAAAAAAACTGTGGGGGAAAGGAATAAAAAATGTAGATCTTTTAGAATGTGTTTGAACTTAAAGGACTACCCATTTAAAACAAATAGATGGGCTTTCCTGGTGGCGCAGTGGTTGAGAGTCTGCCTACCGATGCAGAGGACACGGGTTCATGCTCCAGTCCAGGAGGATCCCATGTGCTGCCAAGCAGCTGGGCCTGTGAGCCATGGCCATTGGGCCTGCGCATCTGGAGCCTGTGCTCTGCAGCGGGAGAGGCCACAGCAGTGAGAGGCCCACGTACCACAAAAAAACAAAACAAATAGATACAGGTCAACATATAGGAACCCCATGGTAACCACAAATCAAAAACCTACAACAGATACCAAAATAATGAGAGAAAGAAACACAAGCATACTATTAAAGAAAATCATCAAACTACAAGGGAAGAAAGTAAAAGAGGAAAGAACAGAGAAGAACCACAAAAAAAAAAAAACAAAACAATTAACAAAATATCAATAAGTACACACCTATCAATAATTATTTTAAATGTCAATGAACTCAGTGCTCCAATCAAAAGACATAAGGTGGCTGATTGGATTAAAATAAACAAGACTCATCTATATGCTGCTTACAAGAGACTCACTTCAGAACTAAAGACACACACAGACTGAAAGTGAGGGGATAGAAAAATATATTTCATGCAAATAGAAATGACAAGAAAATAGAGGTAGCAATACTCATATCAGACAAAGAGACTTTAAAACAAAGTCTGTAAGAAAAGACAAAGAAGGGCATTATATAATGATAAAGGGATCAACACAAGGAGAGAATACTGCACTTGTTAACATGTATACACCCAATACAGGAGCACCTAATTATATATAGTAAATATAAACAGATATAAAGGGAGAAATTGACAACAATACTGTAATAGTAGGGGACTTAACACCCCACTTACATAAAAGGACAGATCATCCAGACAGAAAATCAATAAAGCAACAGTGGTCTTAAATGATACAATAGACCAGTTGGACTTAATAGATATCTACAGGGCGTTCCATCCAAAAAGAGCAGAATACACACTCTTTTCAAGTATACATGGAACTTTCTCCAGGATATATCACATGCTAGGCCACAAAACAAACCTCAACAAATTTAAGATGATAGAAATTATATCAAACATTTTTTCTAGCCACAATAGTATGAAACTAGAAATCAATTATATGAAGAAAAATGGGAAAAACACAAACGTGGGGACTAAACAACATGCTCTAAAAAACCAATGGGTCAAAAAAGAAATCAAAGAGGGAATCAGAAAATACCTCGAGACAAATGAAAATGGAAATGCAACTTTGCAAAATCCGTGAGATACAGCAAAAGCAGTTCTAAGAGGGAAGTTTACAGTGATTCAGGCATACCTCAAGAAGCAAGAAAAATATCAAATAAGCAACCTGACCTTCCATCAAAAGGAATTAGAAAAAGAAGAACAAAGCCAAAGTCAGCAGAAGGAAGGAAATAATAAAGATCAGAGAGGAAATAAAATAGAGACAAAAATTAGAAAAGATCAAGGAAACCAAGAGCTAGATCTTTGAAAAGATAAACAAAATTGATAAACCTTTAGCTAGGCTCATCAGGAATAAAAGAGAACCCAAATTAACAAAATAAGAAATGAAAGAAAACAACTGATTCCACAGAGATACAAAAAATTATAAGAGAATACTATGAACAGTTATATGTCAACAAATTGGATGACCTAGAAGAAATGGACAAATTTCTAGAAACATACAACCTTCCAAGACTGAATCAGAAATAAATAGACAATCTAAACAGACTGATCACGAATAGTGAAGTTGAATTTGTAACTTAAAAAATTCACAACAGGGCTTCCCTGGTGGCACAGTGGTTGAGAGTCCACCTGCCGATGCAGGGGACACAGGTTCGTGCCCCGGTCCGGGAAGATTCCACGTGCCTTGGAGCGGCTGGGCCTGTGAGCCATGGCCGCTGAGCCTGTGCTCCACAACGGGAGAGGCCACAGCAGTGAGAGGCCCAAGTACTGCAAAAAACAAAAAAACAAAAAAACAAAACACTATTAAAAAAGTAAAAGGCAAGCACATCACAGACCAGTAAAAGATATTTCAAATATTTATATAAAATACATAAAGCCATTTAGGATTGCTAAAAAGTAATTTTCAAATTAATAATAAAAAAGATCATTCAAAAGAAATATAAGCAAAGATTAAAAAGACACTTCAGGAAGGAAGTTATAAAAATGGACTTTAAACATACGAAATAATTCTCAGTATCATTCAGCATTAGGAAAGTATGCAAATTAAAATCACGAGATACCACTATACATCCACTATGGCTAACATTAAAAATCAGTATCAAGTTTGGTGTAAATTTGAATTAAATGAAGCTCTCTTATATTGATTATAGGTGTGTAACTTGATACAAATGTTTCAGGAAACTCTTTGGTAGTACCAACTAAAATAAATATACCTATGTCCAAGAATGGAATTGAGCAATTCCTTTCTTGAACACATTCCCAACCAAAGTAAGTGCTTATATCCAACCAAACACATGGTCAAGAATATTTATAGTATCTTTACTCTTAATATCCCCAAATCATAAACAACCTAAATTTTCATCAGCGATAGAGGAAATAAACTGGAATATTCATATAACAGAGTAGTACACAACAGCATAAAAGAATGAACTACTGATAATGCAACAAAAGCAGCAATGACTCCCAGTGCCATGATGATAAGTGAAAGAAATCAAGCAAATCTCATCCTAAGTTTATGTGATAGGTGTCAGAATAGTAGCGCCCTTATGTGGGAGAAATAAAAAGGAAGGACACAGTTGAATAAAATCATCTGTGAAGCCAGAGTAGATAAAGGGAGGATTCCCTAAAAGAATATTGACATGAAGCATTCAGTGAAGTCAGAGCACTTGCTTATGCAAGACAAATGCTGACAAGTTTTTCATAAAGGAGTGATCCATTCTAGCAAATGGTGCTTAGGGTATTTAATGTCAGCAACTGAGAATGAAACACTCACATGGAGAATGTGGATATCGTTGGTGACCTTGAGCTCCGCAAAGCAGTTTCAGGGGTGCTGCAGGAACTAAAGTGTGATTGGTGGGTTAAAGAGGCTGCGGATGAAGAGAGCTGGACACGGGGAACAGGGATAATATTTGTTATGAGTTTTGTAATGCAGGACAGAGAAATGGGGCAGAGGCTGGATGGAGAATGGATGGAAGTTGAGGGACTTCCTCATGATAGAAACTATTATAAGGTTATATGCTGATTCATCTAAAAGGGAAATTAAAGATATATGCAGGGAGCAGATGGGACATTGTCACAAGGAAAGCCCTCGTAGAGAATTCTTCTGGTGAAACCTTGTTTCAGTCACAAATACATATGATTCCTGTTGCCATTGACTTAATCTAGAAATTCCAGTCACCCAAATACCATAGCTTGTTTCAAGTTTCATAATTTTCTAAGCAGTGTGTTTAACTTATGGATTTTTCCATGCACCAGTCCAAAGGTGCATTGCTGTCTTACAAACAGGAGTGGTGTGTTCTGCTTCTGCTCCATGAAGTGATGGGGCAGCAGAAATGCCCTTTTACCACAAAAATGTCTGAGAACACAAGGACCCCTGGAAAACTGTTGAATTACCAAGTGGGAAAATATATTGTTCTTTTAGAAATGGAAATTTCTCATAGGAAAATGCAGTGAGAGTTTTCTCTTGTTCTATTGAAAATAAATAAACATAACCATAGAATAAATGTTTTCTTAATCCAAAATATAACACCATAGATTTACTAACTTTAAGAAACTCCTGAGTATTTTTAGATCTATGGGGAGACATGAACACTGAACATTACTATTAAAATGCAAAATAGTTATGACTTTTGCTCACTTTTCTCTGTAAAATAAATATTGGATCATCTATGGTTGTTTTATCTCTTTCTCTACTGAGTTTTCTTGTTAGTGGAGTGTTAATTTTATCACATTCCACTTATACAGTATGCTATAATAATTTTTACACTCTAATATGAAATTCCGTGAAAAGGCAGTGAATGTTCTCAATTTAACATTGCTCAAAATGACCTTAATGGTGATATTTCCTGAATATTTGAACATAAAATCTCTATCTTGTTTAATATCTTTTGCTCACATTTTCTATGATTTTATTCATATGTGTATGGAAAGATGAAAAGCCGACACCTATGTTCACTAACAATGGAAGTCAGTAGAGCATTAGCCCTAAAGCTCATTCTCAAAAACAAGTTGATTTGCTTCAGGTGGCTGCCTTTGTATGAACTGTCAACTGAGGCTGACTAGCTGGTAGCTTGTGCACATATTCACTCTTTTGTTCTTGAAGCTAATTGTTCGGAACTTAGAAGTCTTTATGCCAGAAAGCCTTCATGATGAGACGCAAACTATTGCATTAAGAAAATAAGGGCCAGCTCCATTGAAATGATTCCTTACAGACATTTTCTCAGTGGTGAGCTTTGGTGGGGATGTTTTACTTTGGGATGAACAAAACAGGAAAGAATCCCTTCGGCATGATTTCAGGTTTCTCATGTCTTTTTTCTTTTTTTGAAGATGTTGGGGGTAGGAGTTTATTAATTAATTTATTTATTTTTGCTGTGTTGGGTCTTCGTTTCTGTGCGAGGACTCTCTCTAGTTGTGGCAAGCAGGGGCCACTCTTCATCGCGGTGCACGGGCCTCTCATTATCGTGGCCTCTCGTTGCGTAGCACAGGCTCCAGATGCGCAGGCGCAGTAGTTGTGGCTCACGGGCCTAGTTGCTCCGCGGCATGTGGGATCGTCCCACATGACCAGGGCTCAAACCCGTGTCCCCTGCATTAGCAGGCAGATTCTCAACCACTGCACCTCCAGGGAAGGCCCTCTCATGTGTTTTTAATGTACTGGTTTTTGCCTTATTTGCAGATGACACAGTGAAGCATGGCCCTAGGTTTTAAGCTGTATCCTGACAACAGCATTGTCATATAATAATTCCAGTCTATATTTACCTTGTTTCTTCTACTTTCTGTCTTCCTATTATATATTTTGCTGAAAATCAGAACATATTCCTTATTGTAGCATGGTGTATATATTCAGCAGACTTACTTTAAAAATAGATATAATTCATGAAATGAAATTTTATTCAACACCCATATTTGTATTAAGCACACATACAGGTGATGGAATTTGCATTAGGGGACCCGTCAGAATTCTTATCTTTCTCATGTTCCTATTTTTTTTTTTTAACCTCAAAATAGAGAACTTGACTCCAAAGATATGGTGTTACTCCGAATAAAATTTTAAATGATATATAATTAGGTTTGTATTTGTCTTATAAATTAGTTATATTCTTGGCAACAGGAACCAGAGACTCGGCTGGTGGAAGGAAATAACAAATTCTTCCTTCCCTTGTTTTGTCCGAATTCCTTCCTTCCTCTGTCAAAAATCACAATGCCTTCTTCGAAAAGAACACAGTCATGAGTCAGAGAGATCCTGACTTTCCTGTTTTCATTATGTGTAAAACCAGCGTCACACATGACACAGTTCAACGCCGGGGTCCTGCCTGCTTGTCTATTACCCTAAATGGCAGTGCCTGTGACACGTGTAGGCAGACTTCCTCTCTTAGCAGCTCACAGACTTGAGCAAATTGAGAGGGGTTGGGGAGGGAGAAACTTATCAATCCTACTCCTTCATCCCCAGAATAAAGCAAGCGCCAGCTTGACTGTTTGGGAACATGTCAAAAACTCAAGAAGACATTATTTGCAAGAAACATACATGCAAGGAGAGGCACTTCCCGAGATGGACAATCGGATTTGTGAGAGCAGGTTTCCAAGGGCCTCCCATGTGGTCCGAGGCTCAGGATACAGCTGTGTGACTGAGCAACAAAGGAATTTTCAAAGGGTTCCTGGACAGTGATGAATAAAATTATTCATCTAAAGCCAGGTGCAGTAAAAAGGAGAAACACTGTTAACTCCCAAGATGGAGAATACATGTAAGGGTCCAAGAGAATGAGAGCAAGAAAATTGCAGAAAGCCAGCTCAGATGTGCGTGGCAATGCTGCTAAATTAGTAATACAGCCTCAGGCTTTTTGCCAAGAAAACTGCCAACACAGTGGCTCAAATTGTCATGGGACATGTTTGTCATGTTGTATGTCAAAAAAGTCAGATTTCACTCTCCCTATCTAGTGGAGAACAAGAAATATGTATATTTAAAATGCCCCATTGCAATCAAGCCCATAGGTTATATGAAACACGCTGTTTTTCAGATCATAGATTTTTCAGTTTACTACTAAGCTTTTCCTTGCTTATCAAGATGGAGGATTTAATTAACTAAAAAAAAAAAAAATGTACTAATCAATCCCTCTTTGAAAGGGATCATGGAATGCTCCCAAATTAAAAAGAGAGGAGCCTCGCTAAGTCGGTTGTCACTTTTGGATTCTTTCTTGCAAATTTTCAGACAGCAAGACAAACTCTGCCACAAGTCAGTCTAACCAGGCATTCTGGTGGGAAAGGCCCTCATGAACAGTATGTGTATTAATGGTTCCTGCCAGTTTAAGCTCTGCAAAAACTGTGCCTGTTCCTTAGAGATAAGGATTGGATTCCTCTGCCTCTTTACAAAATATTCATTCATTAATTTATCCAACTCATAGTTATTGAGTGTTTATTATGTGCCAGACCCTTTAAGAGAGCCTTGTTTATTGCTACTCAGTGTAAACTTTAGAAGAATGTGAACTACATATGAACCTAAAACTTTGCAGTTTTTTTGAATATGCTGAATTAATACCTCCATTAAGATAAAAATCCTAAGGGTGATTGTTTTCTTTTTTTTTTTAATCTGTTTCTTCTATCTTAAATTATATGCTTCTGGGAGCAAGTATTGAATCCAGGTTGTTCTCAGTTTTTTCTCCTGGGCGTTGCCCCTGTCGAAGGCCCTCAATATTTTCTGCAGATATCAACTCAGATACAAACAGATAAGTATACAAATATAATAATTATTTATTGCAAAAGGCAAAATGTTGATTGAATGAATATAATTAAGTAGAACATGCTTATTGTTTATAATCAGTTATTCTATCCATCCACCCATCCATCCTTCTATCCACCCATACATTCATTCATCCATTGATTTATTTCTTCATCACTTTTTATTGATGTCCTACCATGTGTCAAGAATAATGCCAGATGCTAAGGATAAAATAATAAATAAAACAGACATGGGCTCTGCAATTTTGGGATACTGTATTCTTCTGAAGGAGAAAGTAAACAAATAATTACATATTGTGATAAATGCAAAGAGAGAAGCCAAACAGATATACTATAGAGAATAATGAGGTTACCTTAGATTATACTCCTCTCTGAGGATATGACATTTAATATGTTCTGATAGAATTAGAGAATTTCAGTTATTTGCAGGTGCAAAGGTTCTAGGCAGAGGAGTCTGGTGATACCTCATGTGCTGGGTTGACAATGTCCCCAACAAAATTCATACGTGCCCAGAACCTCAGAATGTGACCTTATTTGGACATAGGGTCTTTACAGATATAATCATGTTAAAATGAGGTCATACTGGATTAGGGTGTGCCCTCATCCAGTGACTAGTATCTTTGTAAGAAGAGAAAAATTTGGACATAGACACAGGAAAGAAGGCCATCTGATATCAGAGGCAGAGGCAGAGATTAGAGTTATGTTGCCACAAGCAAAAGAACACCAGGAATCACCAGTAGTCAGGAGAGGCAAGGAAGGATGCTCTCCTAGACACTTCAGAGGGAACATGGCCCTGCCAGTACCTTGACTTTGGACTTCTAGCCTCCTAAACTATGAGAAAAATACACTTCTATTGCTTAAAGCTATTCAGTTTGTGGTACTTTGTTATATCAGTCATAGGGAACTAATACACCTATACTTCTTCTAGAACCACTGGGAAAGGGAACCTTTTCTTGCTGAAGCTGCTAATCTGGATGCAAACCAGACTATTATGCCATGACTAGGGGACACCTTGCCAAACAATAAAGTCATCTTGGGCAAAGTAGGTGCAGTAGATGGAGAAAACCTCACTGCACATCTGGATTCAGCTTAAAGCCTTTTTTGTGCAAGTCAGTTTGAGTTGAGTTTCTGTCATTTACGTCTTTAAAAAACTTAAATAATACAGAAATTAGTACTTGGAAGTAGAATGTTACACATGTTGGCTTCTAAAATACAGGCTTTTCTACATCAAGATGAAGTTCTGGTCAGTGAGAATATTCCTGCCTCAAACTGGGAAATGGGAAGTTCCTTTACATGTCAGGGGAGAAATTGATTCAGCTGATGCCTGCTGTCTCTGGAGATACAAACCCTGTGTTTCACTGAGCCTGGTGCCTGAGTAATTTCATAAAGAGTGTCAGGTTTGTGATTATAATTCCTTGATGCTTTCAGTAAAATCCAATGAGAAAGACAAAACAACCTGAAGAACACCAAAATGGAAGAAAATATATTTTGTTACAAGTAAGTTTAGCTGCCTTTGGCCAGAAATTTTAAAAGTCATTGAAAATCTAGATAGATGTGTACCTTGTTGGATCAAAAAAGCCAAACTGTCCTAACCTGAAGGACATGGGAGCAAAGATGAGTGTGGAACAAAGTGGGAGGGGGTTCGGGAGGAGGTACTTCCTGATGGCCCAGAAGCTCTACTCACCAATGCCTGCTGTCTGCCCACGGTGACAGTCACCCCATCATAAAGGGCCATTGCTGGGACTCAGCTCGTAAGCAGGATAGATTTTCTGTCTTCCCAGAAGGCTTTCCATTGACCCGAGATGTTGGCTAACATAGAAGCCATTCATCTAAGGGCTTGAGGTTTGCACAGAGAGCACTGAGCCTAGTTTTTAAGAGATGGATCATCCCAAGCCATTGTTTAAGGACAACCATGTGATAAGATCTGAATTTGGTTAACATGATTAAACAAATCAGAATTGACTAAAACCGCCAGGTAAACACAGAGCCTAGAAAACAAAGACCTATGCTTAATTATTTAAATGCTAAAGTGTTCCTCAGACTTCCAAATCTGCGCCCAAAGAGGCACAGTCTTCAGATGAGCACCTTCTCAGTGCCCATCTCTAATGTGGGCACAGAGAAGAATGAACAAGAAGGAAAAATATGAGATTCAAGGTGGGTCAACTTTTGTTTGCTCACTGTGGCAGAATATGCAATGATCTGTGGAGCTGTGAACTGCAAATGTGAGTTTATATTTGCATATGCCTGCTTTCCCTCTACCAGGAGGTGGGTGTTTTGGCAGTGGTTGCACTGAGCTTTATCTCCACAGGTCCCCAGACTCTGAGGACCTACACTGACTGTGATGAAGGTGGATAAACGTTCCCTTGAGTTCCTGGACTTGGAGTTCAGTGCCCCTGGATATGACTTCAGCTTTCTCCTGCTTGGGAGGGATTGAATACATAATCTCTTGTAGATGGCACAATTGCATAAAATTAGATGGAAAAGTTTTTGAAATTCTATATATTGAAAGAAGAATTTATGTGGATGGTAAGTGGCCAGGAGTTAGATCACATTAGATATGTATCGCTTTTTCCTTCCTAACATCCATTCCCATTCTTTCTAGTTGATTATTTATTATAAAGTCGTTTCTTTCCCATTTATTGTCCATGTCATATGGGGTGAGATCTGCCTCATCCCAGGAACCAAACAGCATCAGCATATAAACCAGACTCGGGCATGGAGAACATTGTGACCAGTTCAAAGATGGCCCGTGATTCAAGGGGAATCATTAAAATCTGATATGCATAAGTGCCGGGGTTGTTTACAATGTTCTATTGGCTTAGCCATCCTCTGTCCAGCTTTATTGTCACGGAAAACTCCTAATCTTTCAAAATCAAATTTAGATGTCTCCTCATCTGTAAAACCTTCTCTGCTTCCTTCTCACAGTATAATCATCCTGGAGAATTTATAAACAATTTGTCAAGAAAGAAAACAAACTATCACTTGCAAGAGAGGATAAACCATGGTGTGATAGAATGTGCATTTTCAAAACACACTGTTCGACTGATTCCCAAATGGTAATTGACAGCAGGAACCACATTCTTGATGAAAGTATCACGCTTCATATGATGAATGCAATTGTCAAGAGAAAGAAGACACATTTGCATGAACCAGTGAGTCAGAGAGGCTGAGTGGAGAAGCATCTGTGCAGATGAGCCGTCAAGAGATCGGGGGGGAAAACAAAGTGATCACACATGTGAAGGCTGCGTTAGCATCAGCACAAAGGAGAAATGACACTGCCCCAAGACAGGAAGACATGAGAGATTTTAAAAAGAAGTAAAACGGAAATGAACAAGAAGTTTAATAGAAGCAGAGAAAATAACAGCACTGAAAAATATACAGAAATGATTCAATGTATATAAAATTGATATTCCTGAGAAAGAAAACAAAAGTACTGAGACAGAAAACATATTTAAAGAGAACTAAAAACAAACGTTGAAAAATGGACATAGATACAAGTCTAATACATTGATAAGATGCCAAAGAGTTAGGAAGGAAAAGACAGAGAAAGAGAGAGGGTGACATAGCCAAAAGCTGTAATGACTTCTATGGATAAATGGGAATATGTTTTGCCAGTGTGATTCTTGTTTGAGTCCATTCTAATAATTGTTACTGAATACTGCAGACAGTAAAGGGGGTCACTGAATCAGTTTAGGTGGAGCATTTTGAAAATGCCAACCACGTGGTGGGGCTGCCTGAGGAAAACCACTCCCACCTTCCCCGCAGAAAGCTCCAGGGCCTCTGTCATGTGCAAAAAGAGAAACAGCCCTGCATCCCTGTGAAGACTGATCAGCAGGGACTCCTGGTAGACTCAAAGGCAGTGAAATACAAGGGAGAGGAAAGATTTTTGCATGAGAGCCCCCAAAATATGAAGTTATCAAAACAAAAATAATACACATAAGCAAAACAAAATTAATGTCTCCCCTTCTCCTAGAATCCTCTTCAAATCTTAAAAAGAAAAAAAAAAAAAAGAATCTAGCAAAACTCAGATTCATCCAAAATAATTTTACTCCAAAGAGATGGAAATATAAGCTCAATTAAGCAAGTGGGCCTTATGATTTTTGTGCTATGGGTTGCTGGAAAAAAATCACTAAATTTGAGCAATAAAAGCAAAGTTCCAACTTTTGAAACTAAATTCCCAGGAAAGTTGGCACTGCATTCTTACTGGAGTATTTACTGAATGAATGTGGCTGGTTAATATGTTCACGACTAAGGAGAAATTCAATATAGAAAAATGTCTCTGGAGACTTTAATTGAAACGAGGTAGAGTTAGATCACAATCCACAGGATCACGGAGGAGGGATATCCATGTCAGCCTAACGTTTCCAGAAAGTGTTCCCAAATGAGAAAACTCCTAATGAACCAAGTTCTTTAGGACAGAGTAATGTGATGTCGGGTGGGAGAAAGACTATTTCAAATGGAAAAAAAAAAAAAAATAGCAAGGAATGGTGACATAAATAGCCCAGCATTTTTGAAAAACCACAAGTTATTTGGTCTGATGATACCCAAAGGATGAGTAAGACTTAGCTGGGGAAAGCATGGAGGAAAGAGTATTTTAGGCAGAGAAAACAGTGTGTGGGAAGACCCTGGGGAAAGGAGGAACCAGAGGAACAATTGCAGACCTGAAGGGAAGCATTGTGGCTGGAGTATCCTGAGGAGCTGGAGGGGGAACGCAGGTCAGATTGGGTGGCTAGGAGGGGCTGGATCATGCAGCGACTTGTGGGCAAGTTAAAGACTGTATTTTGTCCTTAGTTCACAGAGAAGCTATTAAGGGTTTTACAGAGGGATGATATTTTTAAATGATTACATTGGGCACCATGTGGAGGACAGATTATGAGGAGAGAAGCATGACCACAGAGAAAACAAAAGCAAGGCTTTATTTGCCCAGGCAAGATATGACAGTGATTTGGGCTAGGTTTGTGGTCTTGGTGTTGAAGACAGACAGATATATGATAGGAATGACAAACTGTAAGAGGATTTGGGTGGCAAGGATCAATTTATTTTACAGCTATAGGGAAATATGGAATTTTAAGGTTTTAAGCTGGGATGGGACTTGATCTGACTATTCTATGAGAACCATGTACAAGACCAAATGAGCTAAGGCAGTCTGGATTTTTAAAAAAATAAGTCAATGAGAAAGAGAAAGAGAGGATATCATGACAGAAAATATATTAAGAAGATAGAATATTCAGCTCTCAGTGAGTGACAAGTAGGAACGACGGAGGGTGGAATGTCAGATGAGCAGATCTCTGGATGAGGTACTAGATGGAGGGTTGTGACTTTAACTGATGTAGAAACTGCAGGAGGAGACAGGAGATTTGGGTAATAAATAATATATGAATTTTCAGATGTGCTCAGTTTGTAGTGGTACCTGGGGGGCATCCCAGAGCATGTAGAGATGGTTCTGGGGCTTGGGAGGAAGGTCTGGATGAGTCAGAGAGTCAGTCAGCAAGGTGTAGGTGGTATTTGAAGCCACAGGTTTGGATGATTGTTCTAGAAGTATATTTCAAACAGGATTCTAAACCTCTTTTGTTGTTGTTGTTTTGCCCAATATGCTGGAAGCTTAAGGCATATGCCCCTCATCAGCAGCCCTTCCCTCCCGCCATGGTTTTGAGCGTGGCTGCAAGATCACCCCAGTGAATGTGAGGGGGGCAGCAACACCACCAGAAGAAAATAGACACATTTTTCATAGTCTCCATCTTACCCCCAAGTTATTGAGCCACTAACATAGATTCGTAAATGCAGGCATCCCTGAGCAACACCAAAACTGCCTAAAATAGTAGCCTCATACAGTGGGCTCTCAAAAAATCATGTGCTGAAAACAGATCAGAACCATAGAAAATGCCAAGAGAGGCTAAGATAGAAAATGGTTGAAGGGGAAGAAGGAAAACTAGGAAAGATGATACCAAAGAAACCAAAAGAAGAGATAAAGACAAGATAAAAACTGTCAAAAATATGTGGGTGAGTTTATCACACTTTTTTTTTAGTGGGGTGTAAGTTCTTTTTTTGTTATAGTATAGTTGGTTTATACCGTTGTGTTAGTCTCAGGTGTACAACAAAGTGATATTGAGTTATACAAGTGTGTGTATATATATAATACATATATATTCTTTTTCAGATTCTTTTCCCTTATAGGTTCTTACAAAATATTGAGTATAGTTCCCTGTGCTATATGGTAGGTCCTTGTTGGTTATCTATTTTATATATGCTAGTGTGTATATGTTAATCCCAAATTCCCAGTTTATCCCTACTCCCTTTCCTCTTTGGTAACCAAAAGTTTGTTTTCTCGTCAGTGAGTCTATTTCTGTTCTGTTAATAAGTTTATTTCTGTAATTTTTAGATTCCACATATAAGTGATATCATATGGTATTTGTCTTTGTTTGGCTTAGTTCCCTTAGTATGATAAGCTCTAGGTCCATCCATGTTGCCACAAATGACATTATTTCATTCTTTTTATTGGCTGAGTAATATTCCATTGTCTATACCACATCTTGTTTATCCATTCCTCTGTTGATAGACATTTGGGTTGCTTCCATGTCTTGGCTACTGTAAAGAGTGCTTCAGTGAACTTCAGTGCTTCAGTGAACATAGGGGTGCATGTATATTTTCGAATTATGGCTTTCTGTGGATATACGCCCAGGAGTGGGATTGCTGGATCACATGGTAACTCTGTTTTTAGCTTTTTAAGGAACCTCTATACTGTTCTCCATAGTGGTTGTACCAATTTACAGTCCCACCAAGAGTGTAGGAGGGTTCCCTTCTCTCCACACCCTCTCCAGGATTTATTGTTTGTACACTTCTTAATGATAGCCATTCTGACCAGTGTGAGGTGGTACCTCACTGTAGTTTTGATTTGCATTTCTCTAATAATTAGCGATGCTGAGCATGTTTTCATGTGCCTATTGGCTATCTGTATGTCTTCTTTGAAGAAATGTGTATTTAGATCTTCTGCCCATACTCTATTTTAACTAATTATTATTTTTATTGAAGTGTAATTGATTTATAATGTTGCATTAGTTTCAGGTGTACAGCAAAGTGACTCAGTTATATATATTCTTTTTCAGATGCTTTTGCATTCTAGGTTATTACAAGACATTGAATACAGTTCCCTGTGCTCTACAGTAGGTCCTTGTTGTTTATCTGTTTTATATATAGTAGTTTGTATCTGTTAATCCCAACCTCCTAATTTATCCCTCCCCCACAACTTTCCCCTTTGGTAACCATAAGTTTGTTTTCTATAATATGTCTGCAAGTCGATTTCTGTTTTATCACACTCTGTTTTAGTTGTCTCTCTCTTTCCCCTAATTTAAATAGATTTCAGGCTTTTGTCCACCAAAACTAATAATAAGCACTCGGGCAACCATCTCTGAGCTGTATCATAAATGAGGCAAATTTAGGATGAACCATGTTTCCCAGGAAGATAGCCTTCCTTGAACACCACCCCTTTACCCATCACTCAAAACAAATATCAGAAAGCCAGGGAGTGAAAGTGATTTCACTACAGGGATAACTTATTGGTAATAGTAAACCACTACTAAACATTTTTTTAAATGAAGTATTAGTAACAAATTGTGTAGGACAAACCCCACAAACAATCACAATATTACAATACACAGGTGTGGGGAGATGTTGAGACTGGAGATCGCTTAACTGGGCTGGGAGCTCGTTTGAACTTTTGTCTTCTGAGCACCTGGCATATAGTAGGTGCTCAATAAACGTCCAACAAAGTAGAGCAAATTGATTTTCCAAACTGAGGAACCAGAGTTTTCTTTACCTTCTGCTTTCAGGCATGCTTCTGTTCTGGTATGTCTTCCCTCTGGCTGGCCACCACCTACTCGCTCTCAACACCTTTGCTTTGGCATCACCTCTAAAAGCCTTCCTCCAGCCTCTGAGCCCTCTCTTTCCCCCTGGATTGCCCCCTCCCCACCATCATCTCAGAGCTGAGTTAGATGCCCCTTGTGCAAACTGCTAAGCAGTGGAGGTTCTCAAGGGAGAGCAATTTCACATCCCTCCGTTCTGACATCTAGCAATGTCTGGAGACATTTTTGGTTGTCAAAATGTGGTAGGGAGGCGGTGCCACTGGCATCTGTTGTGTAGAGGCCAGGGATGCTGCTAAACATCTACAATGCACAGGACACTCCCCAACAACTAAAAATTATCCAACTTAAAATGCCAGTAATACTACGGCAGAGAAGCCCTATGCTAAAGCATTCTTTGTGTGTATCTGTACTTATACTTACCATGTTGTATTATAGCTCTTTGTTTGTATCTATACTCTATACCCTTTAGAGAAAGGAACTTTTACCCACTTTATTCAAATTATCTGGCACCACAGATCACAATGTTGCATTTACAAACCAAGGGTCATGAATTAATTTGTTGCTGGAACCTTTTGTTTATTTCTAGTGTCTGGCCTCAAACCTAAAACGTGAATGACTGAATATATGCTAGTTAATTCTTGACTACTTCAGATTCATCTCTTGTCTTCCAGCCCATTCACATGATTTGGAGAAATTTGCCAGCTTGTTATCTTAGTATTTCAAATTAGAATCTGTTGTTGTGAGCGATGTGGAGTTTTTATTCCTTACAATTATGCATAAAATTTTAAAAGTAAAGTTTTTCCAAGCATTAATCCTTGGGATACCATACCACTCACATTTCTCCATTACATAAAGTTTCTCTTTCTGTCCTCCACTGGCTTCCATCTTTGCTAAGGCTCGCTAGGCATGACAAAATAGGCCACAGGACTTACGGTAATTCTACTGCCCAGCAGGTCTCACTGGAGACAGATTTTTGAACGTCTCAAATCCATTTCCAACTAGGACCCCTTGTTCTCCCTTATCTGAATTTTATTTACCTACTCCACAAATTGACAGAGGTTAGTTTGGTGTCATTTCCTTTTACAGAGAGCCACTGATGCCTATTCCTCTGTTAGTTTTGTGTTTAAATGTTCAGTGGATTTGTTTTCTGTTCCTTTTTCAGCTGGTAACTTGTGAGGCCCCCTCAAGGGATAACATTAGCTCCTCTGAACAGTCTGGACAAGAGATATCAACCCACAGGGCAGGGGATGCTGGCAGTGGGGCTCCTGGGAAATGAGCATGTGTCTGATTTCCCACAGAGCTCATCTAACGCTGCACCACAAGGTATACATAGTCCCCTCAACTCGGTGTCTCTGTTGTTAAGGTTAGCATGATATTTACTACTACTTTGTCTTTAAGAAAAGGAAGAATGCGGCACAGTAGCACAAACAAGGACTTTGGAGTCCAAAAGACCTGCCTTTGAGACTCAGCATTGCTATTTTTTTTTGGTTCTGTGACCAGGAACATTCTTAACCCCACTTTCCTTATCTGTAAGCAGGAGGTAATATCTACTTCAGATGCTTAAGGAATTAACACATGCAAATATTTAGCAAGGGATCTGATTTATACCAGGTATTCAATAAATTAGAGCCCCTCCTTTTCCCAATAACTTAGTTATAGATTATCACATAACAGTGAATTAGAGAGTTCAAGTATAAGAGCTACTCCGAAATCCTTTTTCTAATGACAGATCAATGAATGCATTGAATCACAGCAACAAATTTGATACTCTGCATGAAAGACACAAAATGTAGTGAAAGCCACAGTGTGGCTTTTCTTGGGAGACTTCATCTGTGGTCATAGAGCTCCATGGACCCCTCTGACAAAGTATCCCCAGGCAGCTCTCTGTTGGATGGGCAACACACCTAGGCTTCTATTCTTCTCAATTTTCATGTGGCTGCCTCTTTTTTCTCAATCTCAAGGACCATAGATTCCAGCTGGTTAATACATTGCATACTGTGCAGTAGATGCTATTTTAAATTAAGGCACTATAGGAGAACATGCAAGAAGCATATAAAAACCATTTGACTTTTTTGACATTTCTGCATAAATACTTAGAGGACACCTTCCAAATCTCCCCAGTGGTCTGTCACAGCTAATCTCAAGGGAAATACAAAACACAGCAGCCGAGTCCCAAGAAATACGATAAAAGCTAGTGACTCAAAACCTCAGGTGGCCCCATCCTGCATGTTTTCTTTTCCACAGGATTTTGTGCCTGGGTGATCACTTTTCCTTCAGTAAGGAGTAAATTGTATCTTAGCTGCTGCTCTTGCATATTCGGGACGCCACAGATCTTTGATTGCTGAGACATTACGTGTTGCATACAGAGCTGGCTTTAATGACGTGTTCACGGGAAATTAATCTGCCTCGTCAGGGAATTGACACTCATCTCAGCTGCTCTGGAAAAGGGAGTTGCTGATTTGTTTGCCAAGTGGATGGCTTCTCTGAGATCAGCATTCAAATGTTGCATTGTTAGTAATAATAATAATACGCTAAAGCTCTTCAAACACTCAAATATGTTTCTCCTAAAGCCTGACAAATGCTTTCAATCTTCGATAGTCTGTATTTTAAGTAGGATCTTAGCTCTGGGAACTTAAAAACTTTTTTTTTCATGATGGCAACTTAGACTTGTCTCCTCAGTTTATCTCATACCATTTTTATATAAATTAAGTGCCTAAAACTCATTTAAGAGGAAAACATTTGGAGGCCCTTTGCATTCCTGTATCCACTCTTGTGAGTTTCTCTGTCAAAAAACATTGACCGTTTCTCAAATATCACTAAGAACATGTGGATTGACAAAGATAATGAATGAGCCAAGTTGAGGAAATCCCTACTACCCTTTGTGCTCAATTCCCAAAGTAAGAGATGACTGTATGTTTGGATTTGTAACAAACAGACACGACTTATAAACGTTTAGACATTTGCTTATGGCAGTGTGTGTGTGTGA